>JACXSJ010001389.1:0-95506 GCA_014851325.1 Pentalonia nigronervosa
TTTATATAAGCATTTTCTATGCACCATAAAATTTTCAAAATATTTTTGATTTTTTGAGCTACTCGTAATTATAAGCATACAAATTTTTCGGGTTTTTTTTTTTTATTTTTTTTTCTATTGTTGCGCGATAAAATTTTTTTCAATCGGTCAAAAACCTTGAAAATTTAATACAAGGTTTTTCATAAATTTTTATAAGTGAAAATTAAAAAAAAATTGAGCGTAAGTCTCCAATAGTTTTTTATAAACGTTTAAAGTTAACATTTCGATAAAATACGAAAAAATCACGAAAATTTACATTTTTTTTTAGTTAAGAAATCCATAAAAAATTTTTCTACTTAAATCTAAGATTTGAAAATTCAACACAAAATTTTCTACAAGTTTTTCTATCTTTCTAAAAAAAAAAGTTTATCGGAATGTCAAACTAATTTTTTACAAGCATTTGAAATTGGACATTGGATATTCGCTCATTTTCTCCGGGAACGATTTCTTTATTTTGATGTAATTCAAAAAGGAATAACCGTAGACATTTGAAAATTTCACAAAATGTTTAGATTACTATTTTCTATACACCAAAAAAATTTAAAAATATTTTGACAATTTTTGAACTAATTGTAAACGTAAGAATTTTTTGGTTTTTTCAAATTTTTTTTCTTTAAATATCGATAAAAAAAATTTGTTTGGTCAAATTTCTTGAAAATTTAATATAAGATTCTTCATAAGTTGTTGAAATAACAGATCAAAAATAATAAAAATACATAAGCACAATTATTTTTATAAAGTTTTAAACTTCAAATTTTAACTGAAATTCATCATCGAACATTTACTAATTGTTTGGTAGTTAAAAATGTATAAAATGTTCAGTTTTTATAGCTAAAGACCAAACATTTAAAATAAGGGTTTTCGTAAGTAGTGTATAGTGTAACCAAAAAATCAAAAAAATATATTAAAAAAATAATATTTTATAGACATTTTAATTTCAAATTTAGACGAAATTAGATATTTAAATAAAGAATAACGATGTTATTCATTTCATTGTAATTTAAAAATATTTTTCGTTTGTGCTTGAAACTTTTAAAGTATATTATTATATTTTATACACTCAATTAAATTTACAAATGCAATATTTTCTGCAAAAATTAATTCAACCTACTGTATTGTTAAAAGTAAAATGAATTATTTTAATAATAATATCTTAAAATACACTTAGTTATGTATGCTGACAGACAGTCTTCGCTCAGAATCGTTTTTCGCATACAATGATTTTATGTCATTGAATACAAATTTAACACATTTATAAAAGTGGTTCACTCGACACTTATTGTACAGCAGAGCGGTACCCACTTGCCGACCTTTTTTTTTATTTTTTACTCTTGTTTTTATAAGATTTTTGAATTAACTGATAGATTACATGATATTGTAACCATTGCTTTATACTGTAAAAAATGTTTTCTAAGAAATACCAAGATCATTACGTAGTAAGCTAGTAGGGTTATTGTTTGTTATTGGCTTTGAATTTACAACAAAAATATAATAATACGAAAGAAAACTTTTTATCATTTTCAATAGAAACGACATAGTAAATAGGCGTTTTATACACCTTCTATGTTTAGAATAACTGAATGAAAGTTTCAGCGTTAGTCAAAACTAATACTATTAAATTTCAAAAATTTTAATTATTATAATACCAAATTGTTTAATTTAATTATTGAAAAAAAAGGTTCACTGAATGTAAAGTAATGATTACCATATTATAATAATATTTATCGTTATAATAAATTCACTACCTATATACTATGGTTACATATCATGTACTATATATTTCCTAAATACAATTACTAATAGCTATAATGGATGTTAGTTATTAAATGAAGCGTACCTAATTAATTATTGTTATATAATATAAGAACAGTTAAAAAGAAATTTAATATAACTACAAAATAAATGTATAAATAAATATTATATCAAAATTAATTGGTATAACTTAATTGTATGTATTATATAATTACAATTAAATATCTTATCCAATAAGTTTCATTTCTCATAATCTTTAATATAGCTATAATTTTTTTTTTTATTACAAAGAAGTATTCGATTTTAAAATTGTTAACTATTTTTATTTACACAGAAAATATGATTGCTGGATGTTCACAGTCCACGGATGATAAACATAATACATATTGTAAGGGTATTATTAGGATTATGTAATAACTAATAAGTAAAGATTTAAATATAATATGGAAATATTACAATTTATATAAATTATTAAAGGTGAAAATGATTAAACTGAGATAATATTAATTTTTAACATCACCTCTATAACTGTAATAAAAATCTAATTGATCTAAATAAAAATACGAACTTTTATAATTTTATATGCAGGTACATTGAATACATAGTTCACAGGTAATAAATTCATGTTATTACTTTTTTAACATTTTATACAACATATAAAAGGTTTTTTTTATATCATGTATTTGGCACTTAAACAAAGGAAATATCATATGTGCGAATCTTATGGTGTTAGCTTAACATTGTGGTTTCCAACCTTTTATAAGCGTTATCCTAAGCATTAAATTTAACTTTTTGCGACTCTAATATAAAAAAAACACACAATTTTTGCAAGTATGATTTTTATTTTTTAACACCAAATTAATAAAATATAAAAATTATTCATTTCCCAATATTAGACAAATAAAAAATATTCAAAGACAATTAAAAAAAAAAATGAAGTACATAACTTTCAATATTATAAAAGAAGTTTATAATGTAGTACAGAATAATATCCTCAATGACTTCCTTGATGCTGAACAATATCTAAAAGTTGAAGATTTAATACAAGGTTCCTCATAAGTTGTTCTAATAGTAGTTCAAAAATATTAAAAATACATAAGCACATTTTTTTGCATTTAAAGTTAATATTTTGACCAAAATATCAAAAATTTACAAATTATTTTGTTGTTAAAAATTTATAAAATGTTCAATTTTTATAGTTAAGGATTAAAAATTTAAAACAAAGTTTTTCGTAAGTAGTTAATGTTATAACCAATAACGGAATAATACAAAATTAGATATTTAAATAGAGAATAGCGATGTTATTTATTTCGATGTAACTTAAAAATATTTTTCCCGAGTGCTTGAAACTTTTAAAGTATGCAATTATATTTTATACGCACAATGACATATTTAAATGCAATGTTTTCAATAAAAATTAATTCAATCTACTGTGTCATTAATAGTAAATTGGATTACTTTAGTAGGTAGCAACAATATCTTAAAACACAATTAGTACAATGTATGCGGAAAGACCGTGTTCACTACTCAGAATCGTTTTTCATATATAATAATGTTATATTTTTGAATTCAAATTTAACACATCCATTATCGTGACCACATACCCACTGCACGGCAAAGCGGTACTCATTTGCCAAACTTTTTTTTTTTTTTTTGCTGATTAACCAGCAGCAGAGGAGGCTCTGTGTGAACAAAACTACTCCACTGCTGCTATCGTCTATTGACGTAGGTATACAAAATTGGGCTACGGCAGCATAATACATACATAATATACGTCCGGCGATTGTAGGCTGATATGCATTCCCTTACAAAATACATTCACGGAAAATATATAGAGTACGGTCCGTCAATCTGGAGTCCCGTTTGCTAACCCTGTTCCCAGCCTGGTGTCGCACGCACCCGTCGAGCACCGTGGTCTGAAACGCTATTTTGGCGGCTCAAAAGTCCCATTTCAAAACTAATTCAAAAAAATGTCAAAACTCTATTATCATATGTTCCTTAATTCAAATGTAAAATTTCATAATTATACGTTTATTTTTAACTTATTTATATACCAACGTGGAAATTGTATGTCTTTTGATGTTTTTTCCGTTACTTTTAATAAAACTATATATATATTTTTTTTTTTTTTTGACGGAAATACAATATTTTTAAAATTTATTTTTTATTATTATTTTATCGTGTAGTTGTATTTATATACAAGGAAGATAAAAATATATTTATTATTATTATTATTTTTTTTTTAATCATCTAAAGTTATTCAAAATTATTTAAATGTTTAAGATTTCTTTTGCTTTTTAGCGTGTCAATGAAAATTACTCAATTTTACCCAAATCCTTATGTATACATAAAATAAAGAAAGTTCTAAGGATTTTAAAAATGTTTTTTTTTGCGCGTTTATAATGAGTTATTGCGTATAGAAATTATTTCGATAAGGTTTGTTGTAACAAAACATGAAGTTAGTTATTTATCATTTTTGTTGAAATATTCATAACAGACATGAATACAGTATATCTAAATATACAAATTAAAATGTAACCATCTATACACTTATATATGTATGAATGCATTAATATTTTTAAATAATTAAATAATGGTTATTGAATAGGTGCATTATATTATATTATATCATGTAAGTATGATTTATAATTTTATAAAATATTTTTAAAATAAAACAATAGTCATTACAATACGATCACTCACTTTCGTTTATTTCCATTCTGAAAATGATGTATTTAAAGCGTTATTATCGGAGCATTCTGGAAACATAAATAGTTCTTGTAAATCATCGCTGAACGTGAGCTGATGACAATTATTGGGTAGTTGTCTTATGGACGATAAATATAGATCTGATGAGACGAGTAGCATGTGTATTAAATCTTCATTAGTATTAAATATACTATTCTTTATTGTATGATGTTGTCTTATTCGCCTAAAATCTTTATTTCTGGCGTCTTGGACTTCTTCTGAAAGTTTTCCTATAAAAAAAAGATACAATAAAACATAATAATTTCAATATAATTTAAAAACAATTGTTTACTAATTGGCAAAATGGCGAATCGTATAACATCAGCTCCATGAATCAGTATTTTGTGTACACTTGTCGGCATATAGTACCAAGTATAAAGTCGTACAAATAATTTAGACGTTGCCAAACAATATTCATCAAATATAATTAGATTAATTTCACTAGCAATTACCGATAATATGTTTCCATAACGTTTAAATAATGTAAAATCAATCCCAGTTATTTCTGCGCTTTTTTCTGGGTTGTTAAAAAATCTTCTCGCAGTATTGCCATCGTTTATATTTCCTTTTCCTAAAATATTTGAAAGAGCATTTACGTCTACAATCTACATAGTTCATATTTTACTAAACTAATATTAATTAATTTACCTTGTAGCACAACATCAATCAATAAATTCATTTCTGTATGAAAATTGTCTTAGTATAATAAATACAACTACATGATAAAATAATAATAAAAAATATATTCTAAAAATATTGTATTTCCGTCATAAAAAAATATATATATAGTTTCATTAAAAATAACGGAAAAAAACATCAAAAGACATACAATTTCCACGTTGGTATAGTTATAAATAAGTTAAAAATAAACGTATGATTATGAAATTTTACATTTGACTTAAGGAACATATGATAATAGAGTTTTGACATTTTTTTTTTTTTGAATTAATTTTGAAATGGGACTTTTGAACCGCTAAAATAGCGTTTTAGACCATTGTGCGTCGGCCTGTTTTCGCGTTCTACCGACTAAATAAGTTAAAAATAAACAAAACTGTAGAACACATCATAGTATAACTAACACGCAGTAGTTACGCTCAGAATCTAAAAAAAATTAAAAGCTTGTATGCACATTTAACAATATACATATAATTTGAAACTTGCCTATTTAACTCAAAGCATTGTGTCAATTGTACTCTTATTAATTACACTAAAACAAATGTCTAGAAGGTTTCCACTTTATGCCTAATGATTATATATATACGACCGTTTCTCAAAACATTGTGCAATTTTAGTCCTTGGCTTTGACCCACCACGATTAACAATAGCACAGCAATAGCGATTAATTTTATTATGATAACCGTCTTCCTGTAAACAAATGATGTGTCAAATTTGGCCTAAATACTAATTAGATGAACTTACAGATGTCGTAAATTCTGTTGATTATATAATACTTATTTCGTTACAAATTTTATCGTTGGTAAGAAATAAGTATAATATTCAAAACCTGTACATTACCATTTAGTATTTACATGTATAAAAACATTTAATTATCTTTTAAAAATAGATAAAATACAACTTTTAGCAGCGATTTATTAACAGACTATTGCCAATAACGGACGAATATTGCATTCCAAAGACTAATTACCTATTTGTAGCTGCCAGAACATTTCACTGTTATATAATTGTATAATATTTTATTTATTATAAGAAATAAACAATAATTATTAATATAAGAAACATAAATAAAGATACAAGTAGTGCCATCGGAAAAGAAGTTCATGCTGTTAATGGCGTTCGCAAGAACTATTTAAAAGATACACATTTTTCCATTGTTTAAAATATAATGTTTTTTAATTATAATTTTTTTTTAGATAAATATGTATTCATATTAATAAATTAATAAAAAACAAATAAAATAATATTATGATGAAATTTTTGCTTGTTTATTGATTTAGATAATATGTCCACACGATATACACAAAGAACGCTATCAGTTCTCGCCGTCTGTAAATGTACATAATTTTAACATACTATTGATAATTTTACAAAAAAAAAAAAAGTCATGAATTGATTTAGTATTATTTATATAATAGATCGTAATTTACAATTATTATGACCATTAAACTAAAACAGTAAACAGAGAAAACTGTATAGAAAAAAGGGGTGGCAAATTCATTTATAAACTGTTCCTACTCAACCCCTCCCTTTGATGACGTTCTTGTTCGTTGTATAAATAAAATGATTTTTCCACAACTGTACTTGTTATTTTATTAAATTTATTTACAAATCTTATCTGTATGTAACAATATTAACACACAAGTGTAGTCGTTGATCGGGTAGAAAGTATCCCATTTGTGTTTAAGTGTTTAACCATGAAAGTTTTTAAATCAAATAAAGGCAATGATAAAATTGTACAACAACAGTACATGGTTATATTTATAAAATATTACTATGAGTCTATGTACAAGAAATACCAAAATATTCATTGAAAATGTAAGAATAAATAATCAACAAAATTTGAAGCAATAAACAATAAGTAATCATACAAATTTTAACTACTAAGCGATTGTAACTATTAAAATTCAAACATTATCACGGTGCAATTAAATGTTGATAAAAGTTCAATAGAAACTATGAAACTCAAACAAGGTATAAAGGAATGTTCCCTTTAGAATTGTAACATTCAACATTTACTCAAACCGTACAAAAATGATTAAAAAAATTTATTGAATTACCATCTGAAAATTCGATAAAATTATTTAAAGATATATACGTATTTCGAAATCAACAAAGTTTTTTAAACCCAATAAAATCAAAAATTCTACTAGAACTAATAAATAATAATAAAACTAATAAATAATTTCAATACACCTACAGATACTGAATTTTTTTTAAACCTTGCTTTTAATATAAAATATACAAAATGTAATGTTACTGAGCATAGCAACTGTATGATAAATGTAGATCTAATGATACACGTAATTAAAAGATTGGCGCCAAGTAAAGCACCTAATGTTAAGGGGGAGGGAGCTATAGTCCTGACAAATAATTTACTATACCTATAGACACTAAAAGAATCATATAGCCGTAGGTTTTACCTCCATAAAACATTTTCATCTATACTTCTATACATCTATAATACTACATAATTAATAATAATTATCTTTGCCTGGTTATTATGATTAACCTTGTATTGAATTCTCAGGACATAGTAATAAAATTGGGTAGTTTTGTAAAACAAAAGCCGGAAAAAACAATTTTGAAAATTATATCATACTTGCATAATACCAGAATAAAAAATCGATCAAAAATAAGTGTACCTATATACCATATAAAAATATGAAAATTCGTCATTATTATATATATATATATATATATATATATATATATTAATAATGTATTGAGCGTCAATTACCACGTAATTTACTTTGACGCTGAAAAAAATCAACCAGTTATCAGTAATATAATACTGAAATATTAAATATATTATAATGTATTACACCATTATAAGTTTGATAAAAATAACAATGATGAATACCTAATCTCATCCAAAAAACAAATCCCTATATCGGTTTATACTAATTTTTTTAAAACAAAACAACATTTTATTCATTTAAAATGATGTTTTTAATGTTCATTTAAAATGATTTAAACACGTTAAAAAATTATGTTTTAAATTGTTAACAAATTTTTGTTTTGCTTCTAAACATTATAAATGTAAAAAATTCAATTTATTAAAAATAGAAAATGATAATGTAATTTTTTACAATATCATAACTATAATTAAACTTAAATTCTATTTAACAATAAATACCAGCAATAAAATAAATCATGTTGATTGTGTATTCAATATGTGATTCAAAGTTTAAAATTGTTATAAACTAGATTACGTAAAAGAATGTATTGATTATACAATATTGTTTATTTTTGTAATGATGTAATATTTAATTTTTAACTAAAATATAATTTTATGTTTTTAGCCTAAATAAATTGTATTAAACACTCGCTAATTTGTTAAAAACAATTTCCAATCCCTTTACAGAACGTTATTATAAAATCAAGTTAACCATAACGTGAATTTATAAATGCGATAAAGGTCTTACTTATGAATACTTATAAATACTTACGAACGAGTAGCGTATTTAAATCATAAAATTTCCTGTATGTATTGTATAATCCATGAACTCAAATATTAAATAAATATATTATCTATTTATAGTAATACGCGCTCGTAATTCATGAAAATGTATCAATATTAATGTAATTCAAACTTTAACTTTGAAGTTAAGTCGGAATATCTGCTCAATAGCGTAATAAAATGTTTAACCTTGCATTAAATTGTCAGATCTTAAGAGTAATAAGTGCAATTCTTTTAAAAAAAATAATCAGTTTTGTCACGATTTTTCAAATTAGGTGGAGGATAAAATCATTATGAATACAAACGAAATATATAGGACAACTAGTACGTCATTAAACGTATCGTGTAGCATAATGTTTAGGTAGAGGTTGTAGAGGTATAGTCATAATTTGTGAATCTATTTGTCGGCATTTTAACTTGCATTAGTAATAAAAGTTACATTAGCACGCGAGTTTTGAAGTGTATTTAAAATACGTACGAGTCGTTACAATATTTACATAATATATAGTATAATACAGAGTAGGCAGGCGAGAATATTATTTTTTAACTGCCGTAAAAACACGACGAGACATCAAGACAGCAGACGTATTCTCAGAATCGAGACGGTTAATGTCAAACACAAAACCGTATCGATTCATCGATCGTTTCCCGATTATCACTGTCGTCGTCGTCTTTATAATATCGTCGTAAGACGCGTCATCCGTAAAACGCGCGTGCCCTGCGAAGGACCCCCCCCCCCCCCCCCCAAACTAAGATCCGATTTTAAAACCATACGAACAGTACGACGTAGACATCGCGTAGACCATAATATTATACCATAATCATTATTACACGCGGTTTCACCTTCGCCCAAACCGATGTGTGTGTGTGTGTGTATTATTCAATGGTAATATTATTATGTATCGCACGTCGGACATTACCATAACGTTCAACGTGTGCGCGCACACCTCGGAAGTAAACCTTAAAAAAAAAAAAAAAAACCATAAACATAAATTAATCGTACCCGCCTACCTACCTATCCGTATAACAAATAACGTCGTGTACCATTAGTCGAACGCAACGCAACGCAACGCAACAACAACAACAGTAATAATAATAATATGCGGGTGTCCGTGATGACGGAGGCGCGGACGAATAACAAACGGGGGAAGGCGCACGGGCGGCGGTGTGCGGTTGCCGAGACGCCGGTTCGCGGTCCCTCGGCGCGAACATCCCCTGAGCTAAAAAGACAGACGCCGGCCGACGACGGAGGCGAATGTGTCGGCGTCGTGCCCGGACGGGAGAGATTCGCGCGCGTACCGGTTCCCCGGGAGAAGGTCGTCGTCGTCGTCGTCGTCGTCGAATCCCCGATCTCGCCTCGCGTAAATAAGGCAACGACGAACGCGCCGCCGCGGCTCGGCGGCTCAGGGTTAGACGCACGCGTTGTTATTATTATAAATACCCGCTTAATAATATTATTATTTTAATGCTGGCGCGCAACGTATAACGTCAATTTATTGTAATGCGCTACCTACACGGCTATATATATATATACGTATACGCCGTATGATAATAATATCGTTATTATTATTATTATTATTATACCCCGAGTTGCCGTCGTCGGATCAACAGTGTGCGTTTATTATTATTATTATTACGCCGTAGATTGTTATTACACTCGTCGTCGGCGCGGTACTCGCTCCGCCGCGCGTTTCTCAATACAATTACAATTACATTATACCTCGGCGCTTGTATTGGGTGGGGGCGGGGAGGGGGAGGGAGGGCACCTGCCTAGAACTGATCGAAACCACTATAATTATTACTTTGATATTATGACGTGTGTGTTATAGACACGCATAATGCACTCGACACTCGTTATTGATCGTAAAATAAACAATATCGGCGCGTAGAAAGCGTTTACAAAAATTACACAACACGGTATAATATGTCATTACGAAAACATTGTGATAATAACGATATCGCGCAAAAACAACCCCGCTAAAAAATAACCTTATACGAAATTTTGCAAAACGCATATTATTTTAAATAATTTTAAAAAAAAAACCCCGTTCTCTGGACTCGGGTATTTTACCGGTGAATGGACAGTCAATGTTTTTTAACACATAATATACAATAATATCAATACTGAATTTAATTGTAAACGTATTATTATAATATAATGTGTGTGTATATTATACACTGTGTACATTTATTATTACCTACACCTATTATTTGTTTGTCTTTTAATTTTATACTGACATTGAAATCATATTTCTTTGGTTACTTTTTAAAGGTTATTTATGGGGGAATCGATAATAATAATTATCTGGCATTCGGGTGTATTCAGGATTAATTTTGGAGGGATTAGAGTCAAAATATTTTTAATACACGAATTAAAAATACATAATCATAGTCATATCTGTTATAATATATATCCCTACTTTAGAATTTCTAATGGCGGGAGGAGGGTTGAACTCCTAAACTCTCCTTGTATACGAGCCTGCTAGCATTATAGATCCACAGTATTTGACTTTAACATAGATATACAATGTTATTTTTTTTCCGGTCTAATTTTTTTAACAGTACTCTTTCGGTATTCTTTAGTTGCCCCAAGCAATAACCGTCAACCGATGCAGAATATAATTACGTTACCATAGTAACCTCTAAAAAACGATTTCGCAAACAAATAAAATATCCTGTGAAACATATCTATGATTCATTGTTTTTCCTTTCAGCCAAGAAAATGTATGCCTACTTCTTTATTTTTTTTTTCAATTACATTAATCACGATCAATTTTCATGGGTTTATACCATGGGTCATACTTGTAGGTACTTCAGTAAAGGTTAGGTTAAGTTAAGGTATTTCAATAGCTGTGTGACCGTTGGGTAGTAACGTAACATTATTCATTACTGTAATTTAGTTACTTTTTCGAGTAACGTTAAGGTTAGGTTAACTACTTTGTTATTTATTTATTGGAAAGATAGAAGAGTCACTACGTTCGTTATTTTATGAGTAACTTAGTATAATAACAAGTACATAATTTTATCAATTATATAAAAAAAAATTCTTTTTAACTAAATTATCTAAAACCGGTGGTGGTGCGTAATGGGTAGGATAAAAAAACCAGCTTTTAATGATTTGACTTCCAAAAAACCTCGCAATAATTAAGTTTTCATAAAACCACCAATGTCAAGAATCTGACCATGCATTTCTTTTCACGGATGATTCATTAGAATCCAATACTGAAATCGAGCGTTATTAAAATACTCTTTATCTAGGCGATTTAAAAATATTAAATGAATCACTATCGATAAAATTAATGTTTCTAAAATTGAATACATCGCTCCCATCAAGCGCTTTTGTAGAACACCTTTTCAGTATGGCTGGGGGATATTTTCAATAAAATAACATTCATGAATAATAGTGACAACAATTCTGAAGATACAATATTATATAAAATAAATATTAAATAAACAAAAATGTTTACACGCATAAATCACTTGTTTTAAATGTTGTCAATTTATGTTATTTTAGTTTTACTTTTTTAAAATTTTTGAAAGTCACGTTATTCTAATTAGTTACATTTATTAAAAGTAGTGTAATGATACAACTTTTATATTTTGATGATAAAAAAGTAATCTAATTACATTTTTATTTTGTATTTAGCAATGTAATTTATTTACTGTTTAAAGTTAACTTACCCAACACTGTGGTGCCAATAGTAACAACCTCTTTCAAACTCGTATATATTTTTAAAAGTCCCATCTGAACACTAATTAATAATGCAAATACTTTTCTAGTTGAAAACGCCGGACAACTCTGTAATATTGATTTCACGAATGTCCGCTGTACAGAGGGTTTACTGTAATAAATACTTTAAAAGGCGATTCTTTAAACGTAAGGCCCGTTCCACGGTCACTATGGTGCCTACCTATATTATACGCCATGTAGGTTACATACCATATGTCCATACGCATGGCTGTGACACTTATTATTTTGAAAGTATAATAAGTTATGAGTTATAACTATTTAATTACTTGTTTGCAAATTTGATTTGTATACACCAAAATACTCTGAAATATATTGTGCATCGAAATATGAAATTAAAAATGTATATTGTCGTTCAAAAAAATAAAAACATAAGAAAACAATGAAAAATAATAAAAGATATAATGTTTTTTTTTCAAAAATGTCTTATATAAATAAAGACTTGAAATTACATGAACTTTTTTATTTTTTTCTACAACGTTTATAACTTTTAAAATTATGATAGTATCATATATTAAAAGTATCATCATGTATAACTTAAGTACCTAACCATTCCAAATGACTATGAGTCTTATGAGACTTACTGAAACACGTCAAGGAGAAATAAAACAATTTTAAATGAAAGTATTTTCTTATAATATAATAATATGCTGGATAATCATCACGATTCTTTATAATCATTTTAAGTCATTTTAACTTAAAGAGTAGGCGTTTCATAAAAATACTAAAAAAGGAAAATTTCTGTGTACTTGATCTGTGTATTATTAAAAAGTGACGTATTGACTGAAATTATTTTGATAACTGAATAAAGACATGAAGTAGGTTGTAGGTACCCAACTATCCGTTGAGCGAGTGTCTATATACCTACTCCATAACTCCAATATTATGATATAACGTAATACGTAGATTCGAGAAATGAGTTAAATGTAATAATTATTTTTAAATATACCACGATGTCCGAATAGTAAAGGGTAGACTGTCCGTTTTATTTCCACGCCAAGCATAGTGACCTTGGGTTTATTAGTTTAGATTTTGAGGACAATGCGATCTATGATTTGTTAATCTGTAATGACCAGCGTTTGCCCGGAGGAACATTAGTAAACGGGTCTATTATTATATTATTGCTATAGAAATAATAATATTAATTTATAACATGTGTATAATTAATCTTTTATGAATTCATATTATACTTTTATAAGTTGCAAGACAAATCCACGAAGTATAGAATGGGAAAACAATGGCTTCTACTAGCATTAATTCTTTAACATTTTTACAAAACATCGTACTTATAATTTTGTACTAAATTGAACAAGATTTCGTAAAGAATTAAGAAAGTACAGCCAGTAAACGTATTTGAATATTTAATTCAAATCATATAATATTATTCACGTACCTAGGTACCACTACTTAGATAAAACCTGCATCATATATTCATATATTCATATGACCCTGTATTCATGCGACCCATAATAATCATGATATAAAATATATAATAATAGTTAAATAGAATACTATGAATCATACTTTTATTTTTTATATCGGGAATTTTTTTTTTTTTAATTCATAGATTGGCCGAAAACATGCTAGAATTAATACATTATTTTATAACGGCTAACCACATTGAAAGCCTCGGCATATCATTTAGACAAACATTTTACACGAAGGATAAGACTCTCTGTGTAATGCAATCTAAGGAATTACAGATTATAGGCATGTATATATAAAAAAAACTGTAAATTTAGTATATGACGCGATTAAAAAATATTCTGATCATGAAAAATAAATTGCAAGAAAATAAGCAACCATACAGAGTGATTACATATGGTATAGGAACTACTTTTATGGCAACCTATATTTTTATATTTATTTTTTATTCTGCATCAAATTATTTTATTGTGTACTATGATTTATTAATGAAGTATTGAACGGATAGTATTATCTTTATTAAAATTTAAATTTTAGAAAAGTGTATTTGATTGGTCTGCACAGGATCACAGGGATATTACTCATAACCAGATATAGGACCAAATTCAAGGTGTCCCTACTCCTTAGGGCAAGCCGTTGCTCCCGTATACGTGCTCAACATTCCTTTCGCTTTTTGATATAATATTTAATATAGTATATTATACACAAACTACGAAACAGCGTCAATACGGAACACAATAAGGTACACGTGAAAATACGGATTACGACAGATTATACATTATTGCCGATTACGATGACGTTAATTGCGAGTACCTATTGAATATATGAAGTTGAAATACATGCCTACAATTTAACAGAAATAAATCCAAATATAAATTGCAATACGTATAAATGATAACGATAAGTAAATCTAACATTTTTATTCAGTTTCTATTGGTTTGCAGTTGTACATACATCGAACATACATTCGAGTTGTATATATTTTTCTTATCAATGCCACGCCGGTACCGCTTAAAGCTTTGAATTTCAAACAAAAGGTGGACATTATTTGTTGTAAAAACTCTAGTGGTTTGCCTATTCGTAAACTTTCTGAAACAAATTTGGCATAGGTAAACCATATTATGTTATTATGTATTATTAAACATATTATGTTTGTAGATTAATTTTATTTTTAAAACACCGAAACCTATCTACAATGGACACCTGTCTATAACGGACAATTATTTTGGTACCGTGACTATCCGTTATACATAGGTTTCACTGTATTATCAATAAACATTTTTTCAATCGGTCAAAAAACTTGAAAATTTAATACAAAGTTTTTCATAAATTTTTGTAAGTGAAAATTAAAAAAAATTGAGCATAAGTCTCCAATAGTTTTTTATAAGCGTCTAAAGTTAACATTTCGATAAAATACGAAAAAATCACGAAAATTTACATTTTTTTTTTAGTTAAGAAATTCATAAACATTTTTTCTACTTAAATCTAAGATTTGAAAATTCGACACAAAATTTTCTATAATTTTTCTATTTTTCTAAAAAAAAAAGTTTATCGGAATGTCCAACTAATTTTTTACGAGTATTTGAAATTGGACATTGGATATTCGCTCATTTTCTCCGGGAACGATTTCCTTATTTTGGTGTAATTCAAAAAGAAATAACCGTAGACATTTGAAAATTTCACAAAATGTTTAAATTACTATTTTCTATACACCAAAAAAAAAATTAAAAATATTTTGACAATTTTTGAACTAATTGTAAACGTAAGAATTTTTTGATTTTTTCAAATTTTTTTTTCTTTAAATATCGATAAAAAAAAATTTGTTTGGTCAAATTTCTTGAAAATTTAATATAAGATTCTTCATAAGTTGTTGAAATAACAGATCAAAAATAATAAAAATACATAAGCACAATTATTTTTATAAAGTTTTAAACTTCAAATTTTAATTGAAATTCATCATCGAACATTTACTAATTGTTTGGTAGTTAAAAATGTATAAAATGTTCAGTTTATCGTAATCCCTTTGTCCATGTATACTGTATAGACTTTAAGAGTGAACCTTTAAATGGAGCTACAGGCTATAGCTACTATTTATGTTAAATAACTCATACATTGACTGTACTACTCTTAAAGCTAGACTATACGTATGTGTACACTGTGTCAGTAGATAGATAAGAATGAATAATTACAATTATTGATCAAATGATTTTTTATCATTGATACACTACCTCATTGTATAAATTTATTACCTTCAGATTGTGAAGACTGTTTTCCACATTACCTACCAATATTTTTCAGCTACTCCTGAGAGAATATTCTCAAATTAAAACATTTGAAATCATACATAATCATACACCATACAATTGAACCATAACGGAGAAACGTCCAAACAAATTGGTTATGGTCAACATAAAACAAAAAGAAGAATAAATTGACAGAAGTTAAAGTTATACAAAAATATTCAAATAGCTCACATGCAATTAATAAACAAGACAAAATAAAAATTTATTTAAATTTTTATTGTTCAATATTATTTTTATATTTATATTATAATATATATATTTGTGACAACATAATTAAACTATTATGAATTTATAACATTAGGAGAGCACTTTTTTTTTTATTTTTTTAAACTTAATCTTGCATTTACCGAGGACTTACTTATTTTTAAGCCACTACCACTAGCGGTGGTTAATTATTACGACTAAGAATATAATTATGATTCTCTATAGTACAAGTAGATTGAATATATTATTTATGTGTGTTTAATTGGTTTAATTCTATTATTTGAATGATCATATAACGAATATAATAAAGATGTACATAATATATAATTATGAATTACTAAACTTTGAGAAAAAAAAAACTTTAGGACCTACCTACTTAATAATAATATATCGACTATCGAGTATTATATGTTTATGTTTAACCTACATATTAGAAATACTATTCATGAGGTCAAGTACTGAGTTTTATAAATAGACATATGCGAGATTTTTTTTTTTAAATTATCATTAAAACGATGCAGATAAAGGAATAATTTCATTGTTATGTTAATTTGTATTGTGTTTACAATTTTTTTTTTATACAAGCCAGATAGTTGTGGTGAAAAAATGCGTTTTGTTCTATGGGTCAAAGCAGAAGAGGAAAAAAGCAAGTAGAAAACCACATCCCACAATAGAATGAGACAGAGATGAAAAAAAAAAAAAATTGAAACCAAAACGTCCAGTCATCGGCCTTACGCACCGTCGTTGACCAACGACCCCGAGAAAATAATATTATATTATACATACGCATTATTAACCGTTTAATTTGCGCAAACGTTTGACAACACTTAGCCCGCGGTGACCCGGGTCAGTGTGCGGTCGGTCTCCCCTGAAGTGGCGGCGTGCAAATTAAAAATCATGTGGCCTATCATACCGCGGGGGTCTCTGCCGGCGTTTATATCACTATTATTATTATCATTATTACCGTTATTTATTAGTATTATTATTATTATGATTGCGTTGCCCGTGTACGAGAAAAAAATTGGGCACGCGAGCAGCGGCGGCGGCGGCGGCGTCGACGACAATAATAATTATTGTGCAAACTGTCGTGTCACCGCCGCCGGGCAAGACTTAGGATGGCTGGATGGTCGCAGTTGCAAGGACTCTCTCTGCACGGGCGGAACGGACGGACTTACTCCCGTCGGTAGTCGGTTCACGGTTGAGATTTTTATGGACTCGATTTAGAAATGTACATTTTACATTATACGCGGTGGTACTATAGTTGTAGGCACTGCGGTCGAAGGTCTCGTTCACGACTTGCAGTACCTGCTCGACGATTAAAAAGGAAGTCCTCCCCGCAACGGCGGTGCCAGAAATGAGTTTTTGTCTTGTACAAATTTCATTTTACTGGCCCGCCCAAAGGATGTACAATCGTAGTATCATTCTATTAAACCTCTCTACGGACGAAAAGGATTTTTTTCTTTTTATTCATTCCGTTTTACCACCGCGTGCACACACACACGATATACATATATTGCGTGGCATATATTTTACAGGCGCGCGCGGCGCAGTCCCTGGAGGAAAGAGGTTAGGTTTTTTTTTCTTATTATTTTTTACAATACAGGTGTATTATAGGCGCACTCGGAGACGGCGGCTGCAGCTGGTGGTGGTGGTCGACGCGAATGTTCCGATCGAAATATTCTAATTAGATCACACGCGGACTTAGGCGTATATGCGAGCCAAGGTCAGTGGCGGCGGCGCTGAAGGAGGAGGGCGCGATGTGGCGCAGGACTGCACGACGCGGCGAGCGGCGTTATGCAAACAGCGGCCAAGTAATACTTTCTCGCGCGACGCACGTATAATACGCGCGCGCGCGTGTGTGTGTGTGTGTGTGTGTGTGTGTCATTCAGTAGAACACATTATCCGTCGTGTATATATTATATGCGTACATTATACGGTATTATTATAATATACTACCGCGGTCGTGGTAAGCGGTCCATTGTACTCGCACCGCCATCGTCCACGGCCGTCATCAATGGCCGATCTGCGCAAATGTGATTATAGTGCACTTTCTTTTGCATTCGCGCAAACTTTCACGCGCATCGCATGCGGTCGGCGAACACGCGCTCGAAATATCGATATCGGTAATTTCTACGTGTGCGCGCACGTAATTAATGATATTAAAATCAAAAATATAATACACAAATACCAACGAATTGTTATTATTAATACCGAATACACGTATACTGTTATCGTCAGCCGACGACCTGCGCACGAAGTACTCCGCATCAGCCATGATAAAATCATCGGTTCGCGATAATAAATGACATGCTGTACAATGTATATTCTTATTGTGAAGCGAAGGCCCGGCTTGTTGTATACGCGAACACATCGTCTTTTGTTCTCTCGATATAATTATATAGGTATCGGTGAATATTTAAATTCGGCGGTTTCGTCACCGACGGTCGAGACTAACGCTTTAATGCGTCTAAGAGTACGTTCAAATGAACAGTCGTTTAATTATGTGCATGTACATGCACCCAATTGGGATACGAAATAATTGGCTTTATTTTTTTTTTCCTTCATAATATAATTTACAGTCTATTACATAATAGTATTGACCAATAAGTAAAAGAGATAATTGATAAATGGCTTGAAAGAACAGATTTAAGAAGCCTTCCGGTGAAGACACACTCTTCGGTTATTTATATACATTTTTTATAGGTTAACAATAATATTATAAATACAATTTGGTCATTAGTAAGTTAATAGGTCCCGACACCATCGCCTTTTTAATCTTTTCCCTGGGATTGCCGGGTATGTTTGCCGACGCGAGACTTTTGATTAGAAGATTAGTGTGGTTTTGAGAATTTAACTTAAACAGTCTATAAAAAGTTTTAGTTACATCGCATGCGGGCGAGATGGCAAGAAAATGTCTTTATTAATTAGTTAATTAGTTTTCACATTGGACTCGTCTCAGTTGAGCCATTATCATTACTACGTGTTAGCCTTTGCGAGATTATTTCGTACAATAAAGCATACTTCACTCATACTTATGAGGTATGTAGTACCTATGTTTAAGTCTTAATAAATTATATACCATATAATATATTGCGATTCATTTACATATATTTTATAATATATTTAATATATTATGTGCATGGTGTTAAGTCACATGCCTTAAAACAAAGATTACAATATTGACTAGGTACATGCCATCGTCTAATACTGTTCGACTATAATATTATGTTACCTATATTATATTTGTACATCTGCTTTTATACATAATATAATGACTAATGAGTGATACTATATTATTATTATCAGTTTGTATTAGACTGCTTACCTACATTAAAATTACATATCAGTATTATCAAGGTGTACCTATACTGCTATATTTCATTAAAATAATGTTAAATGACCTGCCAATACATTTATAAAAGTGTATTATTTAAAAAAGGTTTGTAAAGAAAATCACATTTCACAATAAAAATATGTATTTGATGTTTGATGAACAATGTAACCAGCAAACATATTGTAATTTGCAAATGTGCTAATACATTAATAAAAGATTAGTTTAATTGGCCACTTTTTATTTCGAAACACTATTCTACGGTGAAACACTAATCATTAATGCTGCTGTAGTGAAAACTGCAGTGCTTTTCTATTTCTGTTTTCATTAACATTATATTTTGTTGTAGCTGGTGGTTTGTAAAATCGCTAAATAAGCCATTTAGTTTATTACAATTTTGTTTACAATTCAAAAAATCATAAATCCATAACCTAATAAGGCTATCAAGTATCAATGTTCAATGCCTTATATAAAAAATAATAATTTAACTATTTGGTTTTAATTTTTGTAACTTTAAGCGAGAATCAAATAATACTTATAAATATTAAATAATTATATTATAATCATTCAATACAACGATAATTTGCAACACCAGATTTAAAAAAAATGAGTTTAATAAAAGTTATTGACAGGGAGGGAGTAGATCCCTAAGGATAATACAGGAGAAGGAATATACATGGACCTTATAACTTATGGCTTATATACCTTTTGCGTACAGACACAAACATTTTTAGACAAATACTCAGTAAATTAAATCAAATTTTTAGTTGAGAACATTGATTTCCATTTGCTATTTAATTGTAGTTTATTGTATAAACTAAGGTTGTGTAAACTTACGAAGAATTGAAAATTGTAAAAATGACCCTGAATACATTAAATTTATAAATGTTAAATATGAATCATCTAACATCTTTCATGTGTACCTACATCAATTGTATGTAGTCAATGCTAATCTGATACCTTCGGTTACATGTTATCACTAATGGTTAGAAAATTCATTTTCATGTCAACCTTCAGAAACTAAAAATGTTTATTAGTTATCTATTTCTATAATATACAATCTGTGTACAATGTAATATTGTTATACAATATAATATATAGATAATATAATAAAACAATACCTAGTCAATAAGTATAAATTAAAATTTTAAATTATTCGAATCAATTAATCTTTTGTTATAACTATCTAATGTACCAGGAAACTACTAGCAGGTAAATAAATACGTGCCCTTAGCAATTCAATATTTTAGTGTATTTCTAAAACAATGATCAGAAAACCTATTGTGTGCAAGTGATAAAATACTAATAAAAATAGTGAATTATAAATATATCCGTAGTAATTTTCTTCCTAGTTTACAAAAAATTGCAGGCAGATCAGAAAATAATGTATATTTTTAAGCTTTTTTTTAAGTGTTCTTGAGTTCTTACCGACTGAGCTAGTTAATTTTAAAAGTGACAAATTCAATCACGCTCCAGGCAATGTCCTTGAATTTTACGGAAATGGTGCAAGATCCTGTCCCGTTATTGAAAAAAAAAAATACGAATACGAATAAATAATAAGAACTATAAAATGTACGTATTATATAATATATTATATACTACTCAATCGTGCGAACTTTAAGATTATCTAGGTACTGAGATTTATAAGACAAGCGCCAAGCGGTGAATAAAAAAAGTAGGTATAATTTAAACATACATTAGAAAAATAGTTTTCTCGCTTAGCTATTAGTATAATATAAATTATTTATTTTACCATGAAGAATTAAAATAAATATTAAAAGTATTTAAATCGAGGACTGTTTTTATTAAATAAAAATAAAGAATAATTTATTTAAAGAAATAGATACCTATGACCTATATAATATATATATATTATTTTTAAATATATAATAAGTCAGTGAGTTAATTACAAACTTCCAAATTGTTGTACGTACATAACGACTTTACCATAAACATAAAACCAACAAATAATGTAATATGAGTTTATAAAGTTGTGTGTGTACAAACTAATAATACAAAAATAGTTCACCGAAAAACCTATGATCAATTATTATACATATACCTAATGTCTAATTAGAAAGATTTTTAAATTTAAATTTTAAAAATTTTGTTTTAATAACACTTGAAAAATATTGTATACAACTTAGCACTTTTTCAAATATGATGATTTATTTGCAATACAATCATGTTTTACTAGTAAAAATCGAGATGAAAGAAGTGATAAGACGAGTGTTCAACACACATATCATCCCAATATTTAGACAAGATGTCCGGCTTTAGTTTTTGAGCATAGTGATCAATGTATGATTTGTTAATTGTTTTATCACAATAGTTTTTACAATAGTATAATATTTATCTTATTAAATGCTCAAAAAGGAAAAAAAATGAAATTGATTAAATATTGTGTAATTAGAAACACTAGACTTATTTTAAAGTTAATTGAACAGTTGAAATATTAGTTCATTTGTCGAGATGATAATAAAATAATTTCTTTTAAAATGAACGCTCTTAAATATACATTTGAAGTATGTACCTATGTTTTATGAAAAACATACGTTGGATACAAATACTTTTTTGACAATTAAAACTATAAGTAATGAAATCTATTTATACTAATTATTAATAAACTAACTTGAATATATAATTAATATGCGCGAAATTAACTAATGATAAATAATTATCATATAAAAACTTATGTGTAAAATATACATACATTATATACAATAAATTATATCGAGTTGGTATGCTGTTTGAATATTAACTACATAAACACACATGATACACATCACTCACATTATAATATTAATATTTTATACCATATTGTACATGACATATAAAGCATATTTAAATTTATGTAACGAATTTTGTACAACATAAATATGATATTTTTTTGAACCGGTTGATGATTAAATATTGTAGTTGTAAACTTGTAACTATATAAGTGTAAATAAATGATAATTTTACTATTTACTTACTGGAATTCTGTGAAATATTTTTTTCGTGAAAGATGCTTTTATTTTTATCATTAAATATAATAATAGGTAATTATTTTCTAGTTTAATACTTTTATTTTTTTTTAATGTGCTGAACATTTTTTAATGAAAATCAAACCATAAAACTAGGCTTTTCAAACGAGGACAACATGCGATAATATACATGTCAATTCGAAACCGCATACCGTACGTCCCTGTCACGAAGGTTGATCGAAAGAACATTTGTAAAACTCGAACAATTCAATTACTTATTGCGTTAAATATAATATATCTACCTATATTGTGGTCAAATTATTATGCTAATTATTATTAATACAATATTTTTATGTGATTAACATGATAAAAAAAAATCAATGTTTGGTAACTGAACGAATGCATATTATTATTATTATTATTATAAATAATGACAAAAAAAAAATCTTAAATGTAATTTTTACTGCAATAGATGTACCTACTAGTTTATAATTATCAAATTATGATTACCAATCTGTATTTAAAAATATAACATCAATTACACAGGTATTGTGTAATAAATCTTTCCGGCTTATGCTTTAAATTATAATAAGCTATATAGATATCTATATGTAATACCTATTTATATATATTTTTTTTTAATAATTTAATAATATTAATTACTTGCTACAGCGTTCTTGTTTATTACTACCGCGGGCAGAATTAATTACATGTGACATGTGTCTGAAATTAATCGATAATTTTTTCTAAAACTTGGTTTTATGTTATTTGTATAAATATATTTTAACGTTTGTAACATGTAAATAAGAGAAGGTTTATCTGTTGTATCTCTCTGTCCCATGACAACACTAACCATACGTAACATAGCAAACTATTGTTCAGCAGAACGTGGTGTTGTTAGATTTAATATTGGAGTGAATTTATCCATTATCAAACGTAAAGTTAAGAAAACTATCAGTGTTTTTACATTAGTTTTTTTACAATATATCAATTTTTATGTAAGTTGTAAGTAGGTAAAATGTTACAATTTAAAATGGTAATTTCTCACTCTAAAATTGAAATATCGTATAAACGCCAACATAAGAACACCAATAATGTTCTTAACTTTAAATTTAGTAATAGGTTAATTTACTCTAATACTAAAGCTTACAACACATGGTTGGTTCTGCTGAATGCAAATTTGCTATGTTGTGCGTGTTCCCAAAACTAACCATGGGCCAAAGAGAGAAAACAAATAGTGCATTAACGTGTAATATGGTAGGTATAAGTACATGTATACAATGGCGTGATAAACGACACGTTTAACTAATGCAATTGCTTAGCCCAAAAAATTTTTCAAGAAGGAAAGGTACTCCTTGGATCTTTGAAATTTTCCCTGTAGACACTGCAGTGGTGGCTAGCTATGGACTACTATTAGTCTTAATTTAGAAGAAGCATTGGAAAGAATAGGGAAATCTTCTAAGCTGCTGGAAAGAGCTCTTTTATTTAAATAAATAATTGTATGTTTATGTGATATTGTAAAAAAATAATGATTTTACTATATACCTATATTATTTTTTATGTATTGAATTTTAATTATAATTAATGCATTATAAAATCTGTTTTCTAATAATAAATTTACATATTAGCACGGCTTATGTTTTATGCAGTAAAGCATCAAAGTTATCTAAGTTAAATGATATTTTTAATTATATTATCATTATTTCATGTATAATTAATTATTAGAGTATTATCTTTTATACTAAACTATTGATGACTGCCTAAAGCAAAAATTTTAAATCAACATACAGCAAATTTTATATAGTTTCGTGGGTTGGTCGGAGGGAAGGATAGTGGGTGGGTCATTATATAAATTATTTGCTTAGGGTTTGAAAGATGTTCGCCATACCACTGCGTGTATATTAATTATATTTGCCATTATTGTAGATATTTTACATTGATTATTGACATTTGTATCTTACATTTTAAAATTAAAAACTTATTTGTTTAAGTTGTTCATGGATAATAATATAATATATGATATGATACTAATGAAAGTTTTTTACTTTTGAAACGCAATAAAAATAAATACGATTTTCGTTATTATATTGTGCTTTTTTGATATATTTGAATTATTTAAAACTTTTTATGACTTGATTTCCCTAGCTTTTAATATTCACTGATTAATCTTTGTTTTTAATATGTAACAAAATATTTTGTGTCACAATAGAATCTATTACACAATCATAATTCATAAAATTATGAAAATAAAACACAATAGTAAAATTAAAATAATTGCGGGATACAGGATACAGATATGATGGGAACTCGTCTCATATTGCATCACTTCAGAATCACTGCAATCAGATAATCGAATAAAATTATATTTTAAGGCAATAATAATTTTAACAATAATTATAAGTTAATATACATAGATGTGTTGGTAAAAATAAAAAATTACGTTTCTGTAAAAATCTACAGAAATAATTTAGAACATTGTAAAGTTTGTTCAAACCTAAGTTACATATTATAAAACATTCATTTCATAATATACTAATGTTGAATCTTTTTCAAAGAAATCATCACATAAAAAATATTCCAAGGAAATATGAATAATAAATAGAATTAAAATTCGTTATCTAAAACAATAAAAAAAAATTAAATAATAAATTCTAAGTCAATAATTTAATTACAATAACACAGGAAAAAAGTCAATAATTCAGAAATTGATTAATTTTTTATTTATGGTATAATACGAGTATGTATTAACTATATTGTATAATAAAATACATACGTGCTTATAAAAAAAATGTTCCTATGTATGTTTTAAAAATTACTACATGAGAACGACTTACAAAAAAACTTGTATTAAATTGGCTAAAAAACTATAAAAGTCGAAAATGTCTATATAACTTGCACAAAAAGTTCCAAAATATTAAAATAATTTTATCATATTCTAGAAAAATTGCTATTATAACATAAGTTGAAAATTTCATATTCCTGTGGCTTTGGATTTACAAAAGAACAAAATTGGTTTTGTTAAAAACTGATTTATTTTTGTTTTTATCAATAATTTTGTTAAAAAAAACTCTGTGTAGAATATTTCCACCCACTAAGTACAAACTTAAAGCATTTTTACCGCCCCAAAAATTGATAGAAGGCAAAAAAAAAATTATTAAAAAATTAAACATCATTGTAAAACCAATGCTTTTATCGCTACATCCAGAATCTAAAATCGAATATTTAATAAGCAGTTATAACTTATAAAAGTTATAAGTAACTGAAGATAGTCAAGTGGAGTAGTGAGCCAATACATTTTTCAGGACACCTCTTTGCCTCTCCAATCCTCCAATGTAAAATGTGAATATTTATAATAACTTAAATATACTCGAACGAGATTCAAATTTTTTTTATTGAAATTCTCAGAAAATTATTGTGCTGTATACATTTTTTATTTCATATTCCAAATGAAGTTTAAAATATATACTGCCTTAGTGTCTTCAAAAAATAAAATGCATAAAAAATTACAATGATAAAAATATATAGTTTTCTTCAATAATGTATTATGTAAATAATTACTTCAGATTATCTAAAACAAATATTTCCAAAATCGTTAAAATTTTTCGAGAAAATAAGTTTTTACCTTTAAAAAAAAAAATCACCTTGTATATTTAATGATTTTTTTTTTTTTTATGATCATTTAAATATATCTCAATCATTTAATTTTTGTTTCAAAGATAAAGCACGTAAATTGTAAAAAATTTTACATCAATATTTTTTCGTTATGTATAAATTATAAGTTATTTTTACATTTGATTTAATCCATTGTAAAATTAAACGTGTATAGCATAAAATTCTGATTCAATTGGTTTTCTTCCTGAAACATAATAATTTAATACATAGGTAACAATACTTTATTTTATTTCATCGTATATAACAAGACTTTTGTAATGATGTTTAATTTATGTTTTTTTGTTTGGTTTACTGTTATATTATGCTCAACAGTTATTACGTAAAATTTCGAAATGATAAACTAAACACGAAACAACGTAATATTTTTCAAGTTTTAGTCATTAAACGATTAAAGTCTTAAAATACTATTAAAATTTAATTTTAATATGTACCTAATAAAGTTCTAAAACCAAACAAAAAATATTAGTAGTCATCTAAAATGAAATAAAACTAATAAATTATTTTTTTTTTTTTTTTAATTTATAAATTTATTTATTTGTAAAATACGTTAAATTGTACAGTATTTAGTTATTCAAAATTCATTCGAACCAACCAAAATTTAAAAATAATAATATTAATAATATATGTGTATTGTTATTAATATAATATTACAGATAATTATTATAAAACGGAAAACGATAGAATGATGGATAAATTTGCTTGTTGGACGTTGATCGTGACTCGTCTTCTGTTTTAGTAACTGGTGTAGGAATTCGGGAACGTTGTTTTGATTTCTGGCAGTTGATGTTTGTCAGTGCTCAACTAGAAGGTGCTTGATGGGTAATATTGACATATTGTACACTACACAGGCTACGAATTAGGTTGGGTCTCTTTTGCACAATGCACATAATACAATCCGTGCGTGTATCTGGAATGCCGCATGCATATATCTAATATGCCTAATCTTAGACGCGATAGAATGACATTTTCTTTTCTATTTACATTTTCACGTTTTTTTTTTCCGACGCTCGGTTGTTAATTTTATTTTGCTTACTAAACCTAAATCAAACGGTTTCTTTTTTTCTCCACTCACGTAACCACCTTGTATCAATTTGCATACGAATAGTCTTTATGACGTCTTCGTACGAACAAAGTTTTAAATTAATTCCTCATTGCTAGTTATTTACCGTTCCTTTTCCCAGTTTATCCACTTTTTCATTTTTCTCAATATTGGTATGCCTTCTTCGAATACAAGCAATAGTAGTGTTGTTTTTTGCTTCTGACTTATTCAAAACACTTATTTTGGTTATTGATTAAACTTGGAGCTTAACAAATCTGAAAAAATGATGTAACTGAGTGGTTCGCAATTTTTTTATATAATTTATGGCTATGTGTTCCTGTATATACTACAATTATTTTTCAGCTTGAGCATAGATTGTGGTAATTTGATGCAATAATTGCTATTGCACCTACCTTCTTCGGTTTTTGATGCGTCACAGTAAATATGTTTATAATTTGTTAACGAATTATTTTAGATGTTTAAATTATATATTTATAGATAATTGATGATTATGGGAATTCGAAAAACGTTTAAAAGATTATTATCAAGTGCCTCCCTCAATAATTTACTTTCTAAAAAACAATAATTATGATTTTTTTAGTTTTTTTATTTTATGAAAATAGTTTTTAGAGAAAAAGTATTTTTATTGACTATTTGTGATTTATTGAAATATAATTTATTAAAATCTCCATCAGAACAAATAAATTATCAATAGAAAAAAATTTTATTGCTAATTAGTTATAAAATATGACTAATTCCTAATTATCTATGTATACTGTATAGGTAGTGTATAGATTACTTAGTATTATCATATTTGTATATATTTTATATATATAAATATATAAATATATTCATATTTTATATATTTTTTCGTAGACTTTAAAGCATCACAAGTCTAACATCATACATATTTGTATCATAGTTATTAAATAAATCATCCTTACAAAAACCAAATTATTAATTGTATTCATACAAAAATAAAGGAGAATCTTTAATAAACAATAAATTAATGAAAGAACATTAAAAAATACAATTAAATATATATTTAAAAGGTTAACTACGCGTATAAAATACAATTTCGAAACACTATTAATTATCTATCTCGTTGCATGTTGTAAACACTGGTCAACAGGACTGCTAAGTTCAACACACAGACATAACGATGATTGATCCTACGGATGCGTTTAATATTATTATTGTGATATAAATCAAAAATGATTTCAGTACCTACCTATGGAAAGTCAGTTAGGGATAGTTAATGGGATCCATTTAAAATCATAAAGCCTTTATTCTAATAATAAAAAAAAATTATAGTCTATTGTAGATGTGCATACGCGTTATAGTATATATTAGGTAGTGTATTATATACATTTAATAGGTCTGCCTTATGAATGTCCAGCTCTGAAGTTAAATATCAATTTAAAATAAAGAGCTTGGAAAAAACTGACGTAGATGCAGATTCAAGAGGTCTGGGGTTTGCTTGAAGTTTATCATTATATTTTAATGATGCTAGTTAAAAATGTATAAAACTGAATAATATATATTATTGAATTCGTCTAATATTTACAACATTTTGACACAGTAATAAAAACATTTAAAGAAAATTAAATTGATTTTTAAAAATGAGTACGTAGGTAAGACTACTTTTATCTAAAACACCTTTCAAGTATCAAAAGAAAACTTATAAAGATTTACATTCTCGGTATTGAGTAGTTAAATAAAAAGTTGTTAGTAAATATTATTCTCCGTTATATATATTTTATTTTATAACATGTTTATATTGTGTATTTGTGTTTGCTATGATATAGGTATTAACTTTTATAAATTAATAATAATACATATTTATTTAAAATAAGATGTACATTGTAAGTATTTCTAATCTATTATCGTATTTTATGAATTAATATAAAAATTAACTGAGTGTAAGAATCAAAAACCAATAATAGAAATTAATTATCGCCGAAAAATTTTGAATCAAATAGTTATTGTTGTCTTTCAAACTCTTTGTTATCAAAAAATTCAATATTTCCTTTGATGAAAAATTATATTAAAATTAAATTAAAAAGTTGTTAAAAAAAAATTAATTTAAGTTTTCATTATATTTAAGTAATCATTATATATATATATATATATATATATAATATAAATTATCAATAAGATTATACAATATTACAATAATACAATATTTCTTATAGTAGATACAAATGTACGAGTTTCAGAAGAGACAAATAAATTATTAATTGCTAACGTCGTGGTATATATTTTATAAACGTATAGTAACAGCCACTTTTTCTGAAAATATTCAACAAAATTAGTTTTTTCTAGTAGCATCACTACTTTTTGATATTTTTTTATTAAACTGAAATTATAAGTCAATAATATAGCTTTGATGATACGAATTAAAAAATGTTGTATTAAAAGAAACATCAAATGTAGGTATCTATAATTTATATGCTTCATAAATGTGTTTTATTATGATGTGTTTCATTTCGATGTTATTAAATAAATGACGCACTCGACTGACGTCTGCCTACGAAATGTGTTGACCATTAGTATTTGAAAACAGGTGATTTAAGCCAACTAAATAATAAGTTTTTAAATCTGTTGACGATATATATATGTTATTCTATTTTAAAAATGGTAAACAACCCATGCAGATCTAATAAATATACATTGTTGCAATTTAAAAGACAAGATTAAATATTGTTAATGCATTTCTTATTTTCTTCTTCTAAAATTTAAAAACAAAAAATGTAAAACAAAATGTATACTAAACGAAAAGTAAGGTTTACTTTGCTATAGAACTTATTTAAGGATCGTGCTATTTTAAAAAAATAAACAAATGGACGTACCTATCTATAAGAAATAATAATTAACTAGTTATAACTATATATTACGACTTAATGGACAGAATAATAAATAAAATTAATGTTATGTTATTATAAAATTAAATTGTGTTTTTTTTTTTTATTACGTATTTGTTTGTTCTTTACATTGAAATATTTATATACAGATTGTGCTCAAATATATATGTTTAGGTATATACCATACGTACATAATAATTCACCAGACGTGTTCACTTACTTTTTGATCATCAATATTCAAAATATGATTTTTAAATATAATTAAAGATTATATTTTAAAATTCTTGAAATTTTATGTATGACTTACTTAAGGAGTGTTCTGTGGAGATGCATATGTTTTTCAAATGAGAACTCCCTTTTTTACTGTACATTGTTTAATAAATATGTTTTTTTGAAAATTTTGTAATTTCAAAATTATTTCAAAATCAAAATTTGAATGAGTTGTTTTTGATTTATTTAACTTTTTGTACTACGGATAATAGGTTCATGATAATGAGTTTGCAAGATATGGGGGATATGACGATTTAAAAATTTTAGTATTTGATATTAATCTATCAATATTTAAAATTCGTAAAAAATGGTATAAATGTATAATCAATAATAAACCCAATTTTACATCTATTTTATATTTTTGTAATACCATTTTTAAGGACTATTATCCTTGATATAAACATTTTGATAATTGGGAATCTACTCTCTTGAATTTTAAATTAGGTAGGTACATTTAAATTTTCAAAAAAAATATCTTCTAAATAATTTATAGGAAAATGAGAGGGTTATCATTTGAAAATCAAGAGTTTGTATCTCCACAAAACACTTTTCAAGTAATGCAAGACATTTCAAGGACTTGAAAATATGGTCTTTAAAAATTCTAAAAACTAAATTAAACAAAAATTTAAATAAATTTATTATTAATGGAAAAAATAGGGGTGAACAATGAAGATGCTTGATGAACTACTATGCATAATTTGTGAATATGATAGTCATCACGATACTCTTCAGACTAATTATTTATGTATATATTTTATACAAATAAGTGTGGCTTTTCATTTTTTACTTTAAAGGTAACCCGATTAAACGACGAGTTGTATGCGAATAGATAATTTCAATCAGTTTTAAGTCAAAACTACAAATAATAATGATAATAACAAGTATAATAGATGATAAAAATGAAGTATAGTTAGTTCAAAAAATATATAGTTTAAATTCAGTTTTTTTTTTTTGTATTACAATACATCTTTTGATCGAATTTTCGATGGAATATATGTGATCACTAATTAACATTTGAATTTACAGGACAATAAAATTAACTAACGCACTAATATTACTACTAAGTACATTAAACCGTTAATCGTTACCACCTGCAACTTGTCCAAGAGAAAATTATCGTTGAAAGGAAGAGATTGTCCTTTTCGAATGTTATTTTTCACAATGTGTCTAACGCGAGACTTTCCATGTGGTACTTTTGTTGAAATAATTACAAACCAACGGTCACTAACACCACTGTCATACACGTGAATTGCAACTTTCACACCTAACGTTCGGAATACTCATACGCATAAAATCTCAAAATTCAAATATTATCTTGTACGGAACCAAATAGCAACTACGGCCGGTGTCAAATCACCAGAAAAGTACAAATCTTTTACCCATTGACATTATAATATCACTCGATGATGATTCGTTCATAATTTAATTGTATTTAAATTTATTGTTATTGAATAATAAACGTTGACGTAAAAATATATTCAAATATAAATATTAGTAATTATATACTACTAATTATTAATTGTAATTATTCAAATTAAACAAACTATTAATTATACTACATTTTTGAAAATTCAAATATCTGTGTAATTCCCGTGAAATATAATTTTTACACAGCAGCTATAATAGGTGATTTGAAAAAAAAATGTTCATAATATGATTAAACGTATTACTATGTTATAGTCTTTGGAGAAATCAGATTTTTTTAAAAATGCAAATTTTACCTATATTTTGTGAGCCATTAATATTTCATAGTTTTCCAATTATATAGGTCCTCTTAATAACTCTCTTGGAAAATTCGTATTTTAATCCATAAATGTCTGGAAATTATGAAAATAATACAATATAAATAAACAATTATTATGAAAATCATATCATAAAATTAGCTCACATGCTTACTGTGAATAAATGTAGGGATTTAAAAAAAATGTTTATACATTATTAGAAGAATAATAGAGGTTAGTACGGTTGGTGAATCACTCTAAATAGTACTTATATATATATATTATATTAGGTATATGATATATTTATATTGATAAACTGAGTGGATATAGTTAAACTCGTGGTAGGACTATACGACGGTTCCGTCAACAAATGGTTTGTTTGGAGAAATTTAATAGTAACCAATTGAAGAAAAAAAACCATTTAACAACTCCTGTGCAGAAAATACGCGCTTTCCGGTATATATGATGAATAATATGTTATTATTATTATTATTATTATTATTATTATTGTCATGAACACGATTTTAAATAGAGTATCAATTACATGGAGTAACAATATATTTTTATTACCCAGTATACACTATTCAGAATATTATAATGATAACATCATTATAATATTGTGTGGACGTATAAATATATAGCTTGCCTTTTTTTCTTCGACTTAACCGCACACCAGGGGACGGATAACCACTTTCGCATGTATATTATACTTCCTCATACTGTTGTGTGCGTGTATATCTAATACAATGTAGTACCTATAATACAAATATAATAATAAAATATGATAATGATTTTTTTCTATATATTTTTATGAATTTCTCTAGTGTATGAATACAATGTAATCGTACAAGTATTTTAGGTTCGTATCGAGGTATAACCAAACCTCTGGTGTTTAATGTTTTTATTCGTTAAAAATATGAAACATATTGTGCGTTTATATGATCGACCGGCATCACTCCTCGTAACATTTTGGAAGTTTACTCTAAATCCTCAAAAATTCGAACCCGCGGCCTCGTTTCGTTTTATGATTTATTATATATTTAATTTAGTTCTAAATTTTGTTACGATGTTGAGATAAAATATGTGATTTAGTTGTCTTAGGGTATTACGCGACCTCAGCGCAAATCGTAATGTCATTCGTAAAAATGCTAATTTTTGTTGGTTTGTGTTTTGTTTGGTTATATATGAGCGACTAGAAATAGTTTAACACTAAAACGAAGCCTTGGGGTAGGTTGCTTTTACAAGTGAAGGCTTCAACTTTCAAGATGTAATATGTAATGTTGGTTGTCTAAATATGTGCAATATGAATAATGACAACACGTTTTTGGTTAAACTATATATTATAATTTATAGATGTGTGAAAAGAATGAATATTATGTATAATAAGAAAGACAATTTATTTCTTATTCACTGATAATTTTAACTTTCTTCAAATTATTTATTGATCTTAGATTATAGATTATTATTATCTTCGATTAAATGGATACCCAATAAATGGGTCTCGAAATTCATATTATTAAAATATTAAAAATATTTGATAGTTTTTTTTTCTCAACATTTTTATAATTTATAATATATAATATATATTATATAGGCATCAATATAAGTATATAATACTATGATGGATATTTATAATATTTCAAGAAATTGATATTAGGTATTGGCTTGTATTAAAATAAAAAAAAGTTTAGTATAATGTACACATATGACTATGCAAGTACCGAAATGCCGTGTAATACAGGATGATTCACTAAGCATGCTCATACCCCAATTTTTCATTTAATAATCAATTTTTTTAAATTTTGATTTTTGGAAGTTTTAAATATACTTGAAGACCATATTTTTTGTTGACTATATAGTCTATACGGATTACGAATGATACATTTTATAGACAGATCGCTTACCTACATTATGAAATATACAAGAATTTAACTAAATATCTATTAAATTTTAAAAATTATTGGCTAATTCTAACTCCAAGTACTCACCAGCCGCTATGCAGTATACCTACACATTGTTAATTTATAATAATCAAAATATATTTTATTGAATATGTATTAAAAATTTTATATTTTAACAAATTTAAACGATTAATAAATTGAATCAATCTATCAACAATATTATATCTGGTAGATACTACTGTAGATGTCGAAAGCTATAACACGGAGCTTGATAAGATTATGATAGGTACACGTGTGGATCAAAATGTAATGAAGCACGTACTATAATATTATTACTTAATTATCTGAGTAAAAATATTTTTAATACCTAAACGTTTTTATGATTGTTTCTTACTATTTAGTATTATTTTACTATCACTAGTAAATTAACTAAAAATTTTAGGCTTTTATGAGACCAATTCGATAACACAAAACTATTAAATATTAAGTGAAACACTATATTGAACACATTAGTTTATTATTTTTATTGTATTATGTGTTTAATACATTGATAATATTGTAGTATAGATAGGAAATTATAGTTTTCAAAATAAGAAACCTTTCTCATAATATTTTATGTTCACTAGGTAAAATAAGGTTCAATCAAAAAACAGAAATCACAAACTTCTAAACGTGACTATGATACAGACTTATAAAATAAAAAGTTATGTACATTTAGCATGTTCCTTTGATATATTATCTATAAGATAAAAATAACGTATGTTAAACAATTATTTTTTAATCATATTTATATAAAGTGTCTTAATATTTTTGTTTAATTTTTATAAAAAAATTGCAAAAAACATCGAAAAAATCAAGAAAATAAACGGGTTAGTACATTAAAAATATTGTTTGGTTACTGCCTACTATTAACACTTATTGTGTATGATAGGTACAACTGTTTTTTTAACTTTTCAGAACTACTTTAAAGAATATAGTATATTAGTATTTTGACTTAATTTTTATATTGTACACAGTTGCAGGTAAGTATTCAAGATTTGATGAAAAAATTGCAATCAATATGATTGACAACAAAATGTATGCACCATGCATATATAATGCATACACCATGGTACATAAAAAAAAAAATGATTAAGTGGGTACCTAATTTGTAATGCACGTAAAGACTAATTACAACGATATAAGTTATAAGTATGTACAAATAGTAAGTACTTAGTGTAATCAGATAGATATTTATTGTATTATTCGCTGAAATTAAATCAAATTAGTAAGTATTAGTAGTACAAAATAATAAAGCAATTACATGATTAATTTATTATTAATTACCTAACAAAAGTATATTTATAAATTAATGAACCACAATAAAATGTGTTATAAGCAATAGGTATGGTAATGTATTTTATTATATTTTTACAACTTTGTACTAACATAAAAAACTTTTTTGCAATGTTCATAGAATAAATTTAAATGCATCCTCAATTTTTGTGCATTTTAGCAGAATATTAGAAAATCTTAAAATAAAGAGTGCAAATTAGTTTGCTATGCAGCATCTCAAATCTCAATACACTGATAATAGATTCAAATTGCTCAATAGCTCTAAAGGATTCATAATAAACGGCAAAATTTCAATAAAAAAGAATTGTAAGCAATCGTGGTTTTAACTGATATCTATTTAAAAAATTGTGTATAAATCATTTAGTCGTTTTTAAGCATTATAACACTCTCCCCTAAAAGACATACGTAACAATACATCATCTGCTAAGTAAAAACACAGAAAAATATGGTTTGCAATGACTGCATGAATTCTTAAAGAGCATGTTTACATATTATATATTAAAATATTAAATAATGGCGTGAAATCGAAATTTTGTTACGGGCCGCTTTGCTCGGGGAGTGTACTGAAAATTAACTATTTACAATTAGTATCTAATGTGAATGATATTAAAGCACGGTATACGTTGTTTTGGAAAACTGTATAATAATTCATAAACAACAATTTAAGAATTATCGAAACTTGCGGAAGTGTATAATCGTGTAGGAGCCTACATGATGGAAGAACCTGGTAAAGTATCAAAATATCTCTAGTAAAATGATCTCTGATAAAAATATCACATTAACGGTCGGGTTACAATAACAATATTTTTTTTTTTGTATTGAAGATAATTTGATGGAGAAATTTTATATTTGATATGTTTTAACTGTAGATATTTTGTTGTATAATCGAAGATTCTATAGATAAATTTTCTCCTGCTAATTCACTCTGTAAAGCGGCCTATTTCCTATCTTATGATTTTTATTTTATTACTAATTTAAATATGAAATTATTTTGATTTGTTTTAATGTCCAATAAAATAAAATGCATTTCAATAACTACATCGATAAATATATTTATTTCAAATTTGATTAATCATCTTATTAATGAACTGTGGGGTAGGCATCCTGAAGTAGACTCCTCAAAAAATGTCCAGAAAGAAATATCCGTGTAGAAATAATTATTACAATCATGATAGAACTATAGAGTGGTATTATTATTATTTTAAATTCTAATTGCACAAGTCAGATTGCTGTTTAGCGAGTTGTATATAAGATGTAAAGTGTAAACGTTATCGGAGGAAAACAAAAAAAGATTTTATCTCAAATTCGTAATGAATCAATGCGTCATTATATATAGGTAGTAGTATACACTATACACAATACACAGGTCATAAATATATTATAATATACTGTACACGTTGGTTTTGAGTTTTGTGTGGATCTATATTTGATAATATAATATATCATTAACCCATTAACCCCCATATCTGAAATTACGATACTAAAAAAGCTTTGGAATTGTTTTTATAAAAAAAATACAACTAAACAGTACATTGCATTATCACACCCAACATAATTTTGGGAGTCCAAATGACGCTGCACGTCATGTTTTTTTTATCGACTTCCTACGTCATTTTTGAATAAAGACGTTATAAACAAACTACACAGAATACGAGTACGATAAATTGTAATTAATAATTATACAATTTAGTACATTATTAATATTAAATTACGCCGTGTGATCCTCTCAAGAGTATTTGAACTTTGAAAGTTTGAAGTAATTACAAAACACTGTTTTTGTAAAAATTTATAATTTTCATTAGGATTTTATTTTTTAAATAATAGCGTGCTTACATTTTTAATTTGACAAAAAGCAGAATATTTTTCTGAGAATTTAAATGAATACAAATCTAGTTTTAAATGAATAGTTGATTAATTATAAGTATATACCATATTTGCATGCACTAATAATTATTAAAAATGCATGTAAATATGCACTTATAAAAGTGAAAATATGCAAGAAGAAATATGAAATATGCAGTATAAAATTTAATTATTTTTATGAAATAATCAATTATTATAACTGCATCTGTATCATTAATTTTTATCAAAATGTAATCATTAAGCAAAAAAAAAAAACAAAAATTATATAAAGCAAACATTTAACATAAACTTACAAAAATAGTAAAGCATTACTAACAAATTAAGAAAATTAAGTTACAAAAGTATGAAAACTTATATAACAAATATTAATATTAAATAGAAAAGAACTGTAAGTTAAGTACTACAGTTTGTTCTACATTTAGTGCTGTGCAATTATGTCGTCGATTCTTTAGGATATATTTGTTTAACGAAAAACTGAACTCTAAATCCACACTTGTTACTAGTGCATACTTAAAATTTGCCAATATTTCTGATCAATAATTTTGCATTTGAAAATCGTTAAAATTAATGCTCTCATTTTAAATTATTTCTAGAAGTGTATTTCAACAATTGTAATCCAGTATTTCTTCTTAACATTGTCACATTTATTTTTAATAATTGCACTAGTTTTTAGGAAGAATATTTGTATAATTTTCAACTCTTTCTGTTATTTCTAATGCTTCTGTAACTTGTAAGTTGTTAATAAACTTTGTAGATTTAATGTTTTGAGGCTTGTTAATATTTTCAACATTAATTGAAAAATTAATTTTAATATTAGCAAGATTTGATTTAACATTGGATTTATTCAGAATTAATTTACAGATTTAATAATGTACAGCTTTTAATAGTCTAAGATAATACTGAATAATAAAATGTTGATACCGCTGATAAAAGTTAAAATTTAAATTCAATTTGTACTCGTAACATTTTTTTTTTTTATTTATATACTATTTACCGATTATCATGTGTACGCCCATTGTGTATTGTATTTATAAAGACCTCTAGTTGTTTGGTAAAGATTCCTTGTGGCAGAATAAAAAAAAAAATCTTCATACTCCTAATAATATGCAGGAAATGTCGTTTCAATTAATATGCTAGCTCGCAAAATATGCAAAAATACGTAATATAAAATTTTGTTGATTTATCGATCAGATAACGTGATTTATGAAAACTCGTCGACTGCGTGTACATAATATGATGTAGAAAATAACAACGTGTGCGTCGTATGGAAAATCATGTCTTCGATTTACGGACAAGACGTATTACGAGCTGTGATGATATAAAGTGGACAGACATTTTGCCAGGCAGATGCCATTGTGTCGTTCTCGATGATCTTTGCATCGCTGCAGTTTCTTGTATATATATATATATATTATTATTATAATCGAAATCGTTACGCCACTTTGACAGCGGCGGACGACGGCTTAACCCGGTCACATATACACCTGTTGAACGCGCGCAATTACGATAACGCGTCTTGTGACGGTGACGATGATGATGATGTCATCGTGGACCTGTTACCATATTGTTCGTGGGTCGGACTAGCGCTAGAGCGGTCGCGATCCGCGACGTTAATTCGCGCGCGATGCAAAAAATTTCACGCCGCCGTCCGCGTTACGTAAAAATAGTAGGAGTCGCGCGCGTATCGGCGGCGGCGGTTCGGGCACGCGACATTCGCCGACTCCGCGGCACAGTCGGCATCTCATCGGCCTGTAGAGACATTACAACAAAATATATTTTTATGATATATAATAATAATAATAATAATAAAAAAAAAAGTAACAATCGTCGGCGTAGTGTGTTTTAAAGTGATAAAATATTACAATCAAAAATAATACTGTCCTAAAGACAAATTTGAACGACTATTGTGCGCGTGTCGCGAAACGCAAATAATTCGAAAGAAACGATAGGAAACCACAGCAGTCGTCTCTATAATAACATCCGGACGAAAATTCTAAATTTTTTACTTCCATATTTTTGTGCATAAAGTACGGCCGTCCGCGTTCGAATCGTATACAATACAACATTATCGTCGTATATGTGTTTTCTTTCCCCCGTCGAGTTTTCCTGAAGGTACGGTTCGTTTTTTTTCCACCCGCCTCGTCACAATAACCGTTTTTCAACAGTGCGTCTATTCGCAATACGTATCTATCGTACAGTGCACAACCGCAGCCCCAGCCGCCGCCGATGAGACCTGGTGGTGCCAAAGATACCTCCATAGGTGGGCACCCCGCAGGACTTGAAGGGTCATGAAAAATTCCTTCAAGACATTATGGAACACCTGGCAATGGGGATGTGGCCGAACTGTGAGTACGACAAGAGTTTTCGTAACTGTCAATACCAGGGGATGGATTTAAGAGGGAAACAATCGTGTGATTGATTGGCTCACATATAGTTTTATATTTCACACCTGAAATTGGCTTTTGTTGTTTTTATTTTTTTTTTTTTGTTATAATTAGACACCATCAATATTATTAATATACAGAACGTATTATATTTATACTAATCGCCTATGCAACGATATTATATATTATTCGTGTATTAAAAACATTTTAGAACCTCGTCCTCCTCTATACAATAATTCTAGGCACGCCACTTGCAGGTATATACATACCTGTAGAATCTAAATGTTCTCTTTTTACTTGAAAATAGCTGCTAAATCATCGTATACCCCACATCCTAATTTTACCACAAACGTTCGTCCATCGGTTTATATTATGAGCGGTTGGCTATACGTTTTCTTACGTCTTAAACTCTTATATGGGTAGATGCTCGCTGCGATATTATTCCTGACCTACTGTTTTGGCAACATTTGTCACTTTTAATACTCAACATACATTTGTATAATCCACAGAAGATAATGTAAAAATTTTATTTATAGTCGTGTATATTATATTTTTAACGCTTTGTACCTTAAATTTTACCACAGTACTACAATAATGTTAACCATTTTTGAACCGCATTCATAAAATAAAAATGAAAAACGAAAGTCATAAAATTTCATTTTGAAGAACAATTTTTGATTCTCAACGATCAAAATAAATTAGGAACGTAGGTACCAATTTGAAATGAAAATATAAATAAAATTAATAAAATTGTGTCATCTGCCTACAAATAATGTGTGCCTATAACGAATGTAGTTTGTTTTTACTTACTTATTATACTACGTATATTATATCATTACAACTATACATAGAAAAACTATATTTATTACCACAGTATAAAATTATTTATACATTTTACAATTGAACTGAAAATACATCAACAACAAAAGTTGTGGTTTTTGGTTTTAAATCACATTGTTTAATATGTAGGGTTGTCTACGTATATAAAGTTAACGATCGTTATAATTTACTAAGCGTAAATTCATAATAAAGTTAATTCAATATATACAATGCATATAGTATTATGTTTGTTATTATAATATTAAGCACATATTCTTAAACAATAATAACAATACGTGTACAATTTTCTAAAAAATATTTGACGAAGTTCTCTATTTTTTAAATAATTCTTAAACTAATTTATTAATTTAATAACCGGGCTCATAAATAAAACTGAATTCCCCAAATATGTATTTAGTGTAGTCTGAAAATCTTAATCCATCATAATATGCATTACACCAATAAATATTTTAACCATTACGTATTCGTTTTGGGAAGTTTATTCTAACATTTTATGAGAAGTAAATTTATATTATAGATCCTATTAGATAAGACTATTTTGAATTATTTTTTTAAATCGTCGAGGAAAACATTATGTAAACCTAGTGGAAAATAAACCGTCGGTATTTTATTAGGTAAATATTATAATTTATAGATACTCATGTAGGATTTTAAATATAGAATAAATGTTCTTAGACTTTATTATTTAGAAGTATAAAAAAAAAAACAATAAGAAGAAAAAAATCTTAGTTATTTTTTTAACGATTTTAACACAATTATAGTTTTAACACTTTTTAGTATAATTGCTATTATATAATATATAGTATTTAAAATAATAGAAAGCTTTAATTAGTTTTGTATGATTATCATAATATATTACAAATTACAGCATATTAAGGAGTTTTGTCAAAAAATATACACTACATAATTATTTGTCAAAAAATAAATATTCGCTTCTAAATAATTTTTATTATTTCTCTCAGTTTTTTAAAACAAGCGGCCAGTGATTATTATATAGGTATTTATCCAACAACTAGTTTTATTTATACAATTAATTTATAACCATAGTCTTTATAAATGCTTGTTTAAATTTTTATGCTTTTAGGCATAAATATAGTTTATAATATTATACAATATTAGTATAACTAGCTGAAATAATATGAAAATTAATTAAATTAATTTACAATAATACTTTTATATTTTATATTTCTTCTTATGTAAAATGTACTTATGAAGTAACAATTTTTAGTAATATAATATACAGGTACCTACGTAAAAACAAATTATGTATGAAAGTAATTTAAAATACATCAAATAAATCATATTGACGTTTATGTATAAGATTCGACACATACGTTTGCATAAAAAATAATTAGTATTAGGTTAATATTTAAAATAACCAACTCATTTATTTATTACTCTACTTAAAAATCACTTAAAAGTTAAAAAATAAAACAAAATGTTTAAATAACCACAATAAACAAACATAATTACAAAACATCGTTAATTTAATGAATCAATAATTTTAAATGCCTATTAATATTTATTTAATTAAAACAATAATTACTATTACCTACCTACTTAATAAACAACGATGAACCGTTTTTAATAAAAAAAAAAAAAAATGAATTATTAATATCTAATTTTAATTTTAAAGTTTTGTTTATACAACTATCATGGTCTCAGAAAAACAAAAATTTGACGTCAGTCACCAACATTTATATCACTACCTTACATTAAAAAAACAAACATTGTAAGCAACTAAAAATCAATTTATTTAAGGTGATAAATAATAATGTAATATCTAACGTATATTTTAAGTACACATACTCCGCTGTATAGATAAAACAGATCTAACAGATTCAATAACTATATTTGACATCAATTTTCAAACAAATATTAATTTTTAAATATTCTTAATCTTTATCTCATTTAATTCAATAACACAATTTAAAGATAAATGGGTACTGATAATTTTTAATATTCTATTAATACTTTGTTTAAACATATCTATTTTCGTACAAATTTAATATTTTAATTATTAGATTGTTTAAATAATGTATCAAAATATTTGTATTTATAGGTATCATAATATATTATTTTTGATTGTCCCTCACTCTCTATAAAACGTTCTCATTTAATTTCTTCTCTCAATTCCTTAAACATCTCCTTCAATCTTCCCTCTATTTTAAACTCTAAATCTGAACAAGTTGTTATTCTAATTGTTTCTTTTATCCAGGAGGCTGGCTTTGTCATTTGATTTTTTTTCTGTTTTTTACTCTTATTTTTATTTTTTATCTATTTATGTATCATAATGTATATTTATATATCATATATCCATTTGTTTCTTGTTAATCCATTATTTGTGTATACATATTATTATTTTATTTTGTTTAGATGTAAGATACTTAATTGTTGAGCTAAATTTTTGTAAAGGCTAAATAAAAAAAAATAAAAAAAAAATATATATTATTTAACAGTTTGTTCACCTAACTTAAATGACAATAGACAACAAACCAACAAACCATTTGTTGTATTGTATAGATCGCAATAGTGACTGATTTGTTTAGGTACGTGAGACATAAGTGTAGGTATTCTTATATTTTATAGCGGGTATATGTTTGCAAGTACTAAATTTGTATGGTAAATTTCGACAGTAACTTAAAATTTTTAGTCAATGACATATAATAATAAGTCGAATAATTAATTAAATATAGATATAAGTACAAATTGTTTAATTGTTCTATTCAAAACTTAAAACAAAGTTTTTCGATAAAGCAATATGTATAATTTACAAGGTGATATTTAGTACTTACCTATTTGAATAGATGGTACATTACATACTATATGATCTAATGATGACATATTTTGTATGAGTCGATTAAATCATCGACAGAATGCTACTATATTATAATATTTAAAACTATTTTAGAAATACAAACTATTACTGTTTAACACAATTTTTAATATTATAGTAACGCTTATAAGATAAAAAAAACTTAATAAAATAACTTTCTAAGCAAAATTGTTAAATTAAAAGAAAAAATATTGTTGTAATAATTTATGGTAATATCTTTCATGTTCTTGGATGTAAAATAAATATGTAATATTTTACTGATTACTATCGGCAATTACTTGTCAATCAACTAAAATCGTCTAATATATATATTCTACACGTATAGAAATTTCTAGGTTGATATAACGATATTATGTTACAATAGTTATAAGTTTAAAGTTATCACATATTATAATAATTTGACTACCCATATTATATTATAATATGTGTTAGGATTTTGGCAAATCTTCCAACTTACTTTTTAATAAACAAAACAAAGAATAAACCAAAAATTATAAAACTCGAAATTATTTTAACTAAACGGAAATATAATATAGTAACAACATTGACCTTATCACTCATCAGTCATTGAACACATGTATAGTTGCAAGGGAACCGGTCAAACAAATATAGTATAATATAAACATAAAACACAAAATATTACACATTAATACATTATTATATTATTTATTACGTTTAACGTTATATTATACGTTTTATAAAGTGTGTGTATTAATGTTCATATATTATATTGATATACTATTACGTATCTATAATATAATATATGTATATATATTTTAGACATCGGTCAAATTTTTTTCTCGACTCTCGCGTTTGTTATAGACTTTGCACTGGGCACTGTACATATGAGAATATTAATATATTATTCGCCCGGTGTTTTAAAAATACATCGATAAGTACGACAAATGTCGAAAAAACGTGATTAAAAAAAAACAAAGGTTACACAACTATACAGTGTACTGTGCAATATCGTCATCATCATCATAACTATCATAACGCATAATTATTGGTTTATTTTCAATTTTTATAAACATATTTTCGATTTCACACTACGTTCCAATCTGTTTGCGAACGCAAACAAACGACGTATGATTAAATTATTATGACCATAGCATAGCAGGGGGTAAAGCCAGTAAAGCAGACCCGAAATTTCGAGATAAGTGCTCATATATGGAGGTTAGGTTAGGCGAGCGTACTTAATATTGTTATAATATCGTGGCCTTGTGCAACGCGTACAAAATAAAGTGATTATTCTTAAAAAAATTTTACCGGATATTATGATGTATGCGGATATCATGGACGTGGAATTATGTTTTAAATTTCATATGTTAGGTCGTATACTACTTAGACGTGCGAGACATCTTTCAACGGGTCTAAAAATCTATGGCAGCAATAGTGGGTATACCGCAAGCGCCAAGCGACAATAACAAAAACCTTCGTAGTAATTTTTCCGCACACAAGTTAAAAATATGTTATATAATCCAAATTTCACATAGGACTGCATCACACTGCAAGTCAGTACACACAATCACGAGAACGATGAGTTTTACGTTGACAAGTCCGTGACCCATTTTTTGTCCTCACTTTTCAACCTCCAACTCTCATAAATAATATTGCTCGCAACTTGGACCGAAATGTACACATTCTGCGATATTTTTTTTTTAAAAATTTTCAGGTATATTTTTTGTTTAGAACGGACGTTATTATTTCATCGACATATTACAAAACTATGCTGCTACACTGCAGGAGCGTATCATAATAATTCATAAGCTACACATAATTACAACAGATCCGTTTATCATCAATGCGTTTAGTTTTGCAATATGTTGTTATGTGAACAGTTATACAATTAATTAACAACAATTAAATTTCACAAAACAATGAAATACCATTGCGTTAATTAAAAAAATATTATTGTTATTTCGGATACAATTATTGCTCCAACCGGTATGCAAAATGGGTGCAAACAAAATGGTTTTTAAAACTCATCTTTGACGTACCATTCTACTTTTCCAGTAAGAGCAGCGATTCATTGACGGTTAGCACACGGCCGTCGTATGATTTTACGGGGTGTAACCACACGATTCGATTCGTGAATGAAACACGGGCGTACGCCTGTTGAAAAGCTAATAAATATCAGCGGCGCTAAGTGGACTTGAGACTTTTGTGCATAATAATTATAAAAAACTTTGCGCTGCCAAACACCATGCGTTGATATACACACGTGTGGCCCACGACTCAATCAATCATGGTGTTATTGTAGCTTGTACGTATACCTACATATGTCAAAAATGTCTTGGTAACGATTGACTCATAAGTTGCCAAGGTTCAAGGCGTCCGAAAAGGAAATACTTATGGGTTATTTTTTCTTTTTAATTTAACATTGTGTCAAAGCGCGTCCTTCAATGAACCCCATGCGGACAGAGTTCATGCGCCGTGTGTTCATACACCTATGAGTGGCGGCCAGTTTAATTGAAATTAAGTCGTCTCATCCATTATAACTAGATTAGTGCAACAACAGAAAAAAAATTGTGCGATATCTTGCACCTGATATATATATATAATATATTGTTGCGTTATAATAATCGCTTTCGTTTTGCAGATCATGTCCGCCGTGGCTGCCCATGTCAATTCGATTTCCGTGGGCATGTGTCAGGGGTTCTCGGCGGTACTCCTTCCGCAACTCCTCGACTCCAACAGTTCCATTTTGGTGAACAACGTGGAAGCGTCGTGGATAGGTGAGGCGAAAAACACGGCCACAATATTATAGCACCAGCTGCATCTAACACTTGCACTGCACTCGAACGCACCTATTATTTACTGATTGACTAATTTAACGGGCCGAGGTCCTTTGAATGTATGACTTAAATACACGGTCAATAATTACACAATGACGGGCAATACTTGGCGTAACAGTACTAATATTATATATGGTATATATCATGTATACAGGCATCATACAGCATCTAGGGTATCACGCCATCCGCGTGCATTTTGCAGCCCGCAAATGAACTTATACAACGCACACGAATACTTGCAGATGATAACGAATGACTGAACGATCGATTTAGGAACAAAATACACGTCGTTTTATTTATTTTTAATTTCTGTTTCGACCGATAAACCGAAAAATACTTAGCGTTCTAATAAACGTGGATCTATGAAAATATCAGCAATTCCAATTTATTTAATGCCCACAATTTACTGGCGCGGGACAAACACGGCGAGACACCCTGTATATCGGTGTGTATAGATACCTCGAGTTAATCAACATAATAAACCGCGAGCAGAATGAGTCGTGTGTCACACTATGTAGGTATATATGTACTTATTATCGCGGGTCGCGCCGGACGTACTTGGATAAAAACGACCACAATGGGCTTCGTCAATAAAGCTGTAACTCGAAGCGTTAATAAAAGTCGGCGTCTTGAACAGAAAAAAAAAACCCAACCGGTCACAAAAATGTCCCATAATGATTTACTGAACGCCATAATATATTAAATTGAAAATACCGGTCGATCAATGTTAATATAGGCACGCTGACACTATAATTGTTTTCAGAAATCGATTTACCGCTTTTTTTTTCTTATTTGTACTCGATGAGCGCATATAGGTACAATACTGCCTATTTCATAAAGATACGCTCAGTTTACCATAATATATCGTGTTACCTTTACCCATATAACATTTTTCATTTTTCCAAACTTCGCATTCGTGATTTCGTCGATTTCGACCGCGATTATAATATTATACATTATACAGTACCTATATACACCTATGCCAATAAGGAAACGATTTGCTAGTATATATGCTATCTATTATTCTGAAACAGATTACCTATATGTACCGATCATATATATATATATAAATTATGCGTTCCATGTGTGATTTACTTTCGCTCTAGCCGCAGAGCCCGCAGACCATAATTTCAATCATTAAGAGCAATGTCATTATCTATCCCGGGTTCGAGGTGTCTCCAGGTTGCGGTCAAGGTTGTCCGGTATAAACGTTCGATAACAATCGCGCGCAATAAATATAATTTGCAAGACGGCAAAGAAAAAAATATGAAAGTTCCTGTCCGCATTAGCACGCGCAATTATTGGCTTAATAATGACACATGATTGATATGCTCGAGTAGTTGGCCCGTCGCTATATGGTTAATTGAATGCGATCTTTCAACCCAAACGAAAAACTTTATGTAATACGTCTTAAATATGCGTTTAAAAACTGTTCAACTATAGACATTTGAAGCACACACTATGGCCATTTGACTGCAAAATTACGTTATAAATTACAATATTATAATGAATCACAGTGCCATACCCCGCGGATGGTTAAATTTATAATTTGACTATAATTTTACCGTGACTGTTACACATTTTAAGTTTTTGGGTTTCTGACTTCCTTTCACATTGCCTACTCAAAAATATCTTTAATGACTAAATAATATGTTTAATCTACAAATAATAAAATAGACAATAATATAGATAAATAAAATTGCATTATTTGGTTACGTAACGATTTATTACCTATATGAAACATATATTATAATTTATAGCATATTATAAAACGTAATACTAATGTTTTTTCCTGGTAACTGTAGTCTAAACAATTTTCAAATCATACTGCAGATATGTTTTAAAATATAAATATAGGTATGTAAAGAATTTTTTTATATATTTTATTTTATTGTTTTTACAGCCAGTTTGGGGGTTATATCGAATCCTCTAGGAGCGTTGATGTCAGGAGTTTTCATGCAGACCTTAGGGAGAAAAACAACAGTTCAATTGACGACTATACCATTTTTAATTGGGTGGACAATAATTGGATTATCTACAGACATAACGTTTTTATGTCTGGGTCGATTCATATCAGGAGTCGCTATTGGTAAGCAAAATTATCACGTTTGCATTTAATCTTTTGTAAAATAGTTAATTATTTCACGATTGTCTAAAAATACGTAGAAAATAGTTTTTGATATTGCTTCTTAAGAATACGTCACACTCGCGTGAAATGTTGTCTCCGTCTTGAAAACATGTACAACATGGAACACTTGTGTTCAACAGGACCGATTTTGTGTTGTTGGCTTTATATTAGAGTGAACCGAAATATAATTAAACTTATATGTAAGAACGTTATCTGTGTTTGTACGTTATTTTAATTTTTAAGCAATTTATGAGCATTTTTAAATTTAAATATTTTACTTACTCATAACTCGCTTAAACATTGGAATATCGTAAAAACCGACGAAAAAATAGCATAGATAATAGTTCTGAATTTTTAATTTTAGAATCGGCATTACTATCTTATGTAATATTGAAACCGACTCGTAAAAATGTATTCCGAACACGAATTTGCTATATGTTCCTAGGTCAGTAAACCGGTTACAACATATCATATGGGCGTGACGTACTGATTTCCTCTTAAAAATTATTTTTTGAATCGGCCTAAAGCGAGTAGGAAAAATTACGTACTCGTCACAATAGTATTATGTACACGTATATACGAATATGGATTATTGACATACGACGCCTATTTATTTATAGCAATAGATGCGGATCAAACGGTTTTTCGTTTTGTTTTTAAATTTCAATTTTATACGCCTATAGGTATGTCGTCGGCTTGTTACGTTTACGTAGCTGAAGTGAGCTTGGCCAAACACCGAGGGGTGCTGTCTTCGTTCGGTCCGATTTTCGTGTCGGTCGGAGTTCTCATCGTTTACTCGCTGGGCTCGGTCATGCCGTGGCAGGTGGTCAGCATCCTGTGCGCACTCACATCGTTCCTGAGCTTCCTGTCGGTGAACCTGACGCCGGAGTCGCCGTCGTGGCTAGTGTCCAGGGGCCGCGTGGCGGACGCCGGCAAGTCGCTGATGTGGCTGCGCCGGAAACCGTCGCTGGCCGACAAGGAGCTGGCCGAGATCCTGAACAACCTGGGCGACGGCAACGGGGGGTCCGCCGCGCCCGCGCTCCGAGACTTCGCGGCGCCCGCCGTCTGGAAACCGTTCCTAATACTGGTGTGCTTCTTCGTGCTGCAGGAGGCCAGCGGCATATACATAATACTGTACTACGCGGTCAACTTTTTCCAAGTGGCCGGCTCGACGGTGGACAGCAACGTGGCGTCGATCGCGGTCGCGGTGCTCCGGCTGGTGATGAGCGTCACCGGGTCCGTGTGCATACAGCACGTGAACCGCCGGACGATGGCCATGGCGTCGGCCGTCCTGATGGCCGTGTCGATGGCCGCGTGCGGCGCCTACGAGTCGGCATACAGCCCACTGCTGGTCGACGACAGGCCGTACGGCTGGGTGCCGCTGGCGTGCATCCTGTTCAACGTCAGCGTCAGCATGCTGGGCATGGTGCCGTTGCCGTGGATGATGATCGGCGAGCTGTTCCCGCTCAAGGTCCGCGGCATAATGGGCGGACTGGTGCCGTCGCTGGGCTACTTCTTCATATTCGTCACGGTGAAAATGTCACCCGGCCTGATGACGGCGCTGGCCACCGATCAGATCATGTGGCTGTTCGCGGCCGCGGCCACGGTCGCCGCGTGCTTCGTGGCCGCGTTCCTGCCGGAGACGCGCGGCAAGACGCTGCTCCAGATCGAGAAACTGTTCGTCGGCGGCGGCGGCGGCGGCGGCGGCGGCGGCGAACGCGACGCGAACAAGGGCATCGGATACCCGGGAAAAAATTTCAAACCCAAAGACCCCGGCGCCGTGTACACCGTCGGTTCGCTAGTGGACGCGCGCCACAAACAACCGGCGCGACGCGGCGACGGGCCAGGCGTCGCCTGAAACCGCGGCGGTCGTTCGCGTCGGCCGCGTGCGCCGAACGAGACGGGCGACGCTCGCTGCGGACGGACGGGCGACGCGCGAATCGGGGGCGGCGCGATCCCACGCGCTTCCGAAACGACGACAAAAAAACGGCCTTTTGAAAAAAAGGTGACGCGTCGCCGTCGGTCAGCTAATCTCTCGGGCGTTCAAACGCTCGTCTTCACTCGATTCTTGTTCACCGGCATCGGGATGTCGCGACGACGTATGCATTTTTATATTTTTACGTGGCGTCGTCGTCAATGGACTTAACGACGACTAGTGATGACTACTGTGTTGTCAACCTGTGCGTGCGATACGACTGTGCGCACCGCGCGTGACTGCGATGTACGATTGAAATCGAAGTTGTAGTTGTTAAGTATTTATCGATTTATTTATTCTGCGTGGATTATATTGCCTAAATTGTAAATAAAACCAACTTGTGATATTATTTTATTATTAGGCAAATTATACGCAAAAACAAATTATTGTTGCGCTATGTTATTATTTTTTTTTCGTTTTTTATAAAATAATTTATTATCTGTATTATATATTGACGAAAATACAGTACAAATGCAAAACATCTGGAAATATTGCTTTTTTGATCCTGTCCGTCGACTTGTCGTCTCAAACGTGCACACGCCCTAGACTTGTTCGGATACACAATGATATATAAGCATATATCACGTCGGGAAAAAAAAAAAAAAAAACTATTTTTAGATCTACACGATATTGCTAAAAAAATTCAAATAATCGTCTTGCGTATCGGCAGCCGTCGTGCTTTAAGAATGAAAATTAAAAATAAACCGGATTTCTAGGAGAATGTAGTTGCGATAACGCGAACCGTTTATGTCGAATACAATTGTAACGGGTAATTAATACGGTCAAAAAAAAATTATTCAAATGTAGTATTTACTGCAAACAGCAGACTGCGTATATTATAGTGATGACTCGATATTCCCGTCGATTCGCAATAACGTTCCTGCGGAAAACAATAGCTGTGTTCTGCGGCTTCTCTACGCGTAGATCGAACAACGCGCAGATTCGATTAATCGCAGTGTTAAAGAAAGAAAAAAATATTGAATATAATAAACGTATGACACTTATCAACAATAGTACAATTGTCGAATTAACACTTAGTCCGTCAACCATATTTGTAATACGATTGCAGATTAATATGGATAATATAATTTTATCAAACAGAAATATTACCTATTCATTATTTTCAGCAGGTTGACCATTTTTCGTGTTATATTTATTACGTCTAACGAATAGCCAGAAAACATAGACGTACGTAAAGTCCTCAAATAGTCATACGCATAGGGTTTGAGATTAAAAGCGACGCATTTAATTTAAGAAAAGCCACTAACGGGCCACAACTATAAGACTAAGCGTTTTACTTGTTTCGATAATCCCAATTTTTCGTGTACAATATCCTAACCGAGAAAATAAAACCCCCCCCGCCTTCCTTATATCACCCTACTCGTCAAAAATCGTTATTTGGTTTCGCTTCTTTTTTTTTTTTTTTTTCGTAAAAGAGAATTTATTTTTGCAATTTTTCAATGAAACGTCGAGGATTTTTGGAACTTTGTTATAAAAACATTCATACAGGCTATTACTCGATTTCTACAATCATGTGATAAAAAAAAGTAAGCTAATATTTTTTTTTTTGATAAAACAGCAATTTACGGTAACACGTGTGCGAGCTACGGTGTAGTTGAAAACATTTATCACCGATTATTAACAAATAGTTTTGTATCACTAGTCACGAGTCATGGATGGGTGGTATAGGTACTATAGCCGTGACGTCATAATATCAAAGTTATACTTTAAAAAGTTTATAAATAAAATAAAATAACCGATGGTCGATAAACATTAATTAATGGTTAGAAGGTCATTGCGTGAAAAGTAACAATATGATAATTGATATTTATTTTAAACGTCAGAGATATAAAATATATATATATTATCCGTTTTTATTTAACTGAAAATTGTTTAAAACACGGGAAACTGGTATAGGTAAGGTATGTTCCCAAATTGTCGTCCATCCGGAACTTGACGAACGGGACAGGGTGCTGAAACCGGTAGTGTCCCACCAAAATCGGAACGAATGGCTGACTGGGACTACTGATTGTTGGTCCTACCAAAAGGATTCTGGATTATTTAAAACGTGAACATAATATGTGTATGAATAAGATAAACTTAGCGTGTAAAATTAAAAACCTTAGTATCTATTGATTCACTATTCATTGGAATTTTTTTTCTGTGTGTTGTCTGCTGCAGTATTTGACTTTTACAGGTTTTGACGAAAAAATGTAATTGCACATTTTTTGAATCAATATTTTCCCATAATATTTATATACCTATACTTATACATATTATTAAATGTAGTAAAATATAATATAATAAGCCTTATAATTTCTGAACACTTACTTATAAAAATAAAATAGGATTAATGGGCGATAGCCAATAACGAATGACTTGTATTATAGATAAATGTTGGATTATTCATATAAACTATTTGACTGTTGCGTTAAATGGACGACTGAATGAAGTTATTTTAATCATTAAAAAATAGTGATCGTTAATATTAATATATTTTTCAATCATGGAAAATGTTGTACCTACTACTTATTTATTGATAGTTTATTTATAAGACGTTAGGTAGAATTTACGATGATATATAATCAAGGGAGGGTCGCATTAATTCTGAGGTGTTTAGGAAACAAACAAGTGTTATAATTTATAAAAAAAACTACAGAGTTGGACACTTGGCCACATGCACATAACGAAAAAATCCAGGCTATTTTTTAAACAAGATCACTTTTGACGGAGACATTTGAGTACTTATAGGTATCTCATTGTATAAAACTATACGATGCAATGGTGCTGTTGAAGCATTAACTTCTTACAATACCAAGCGAATCTCTTTACACATTTATTTAAAACCAAAATAGTAAGCTTACTTAAGTTTTTTAACCCATTAAGACAGCTACCGTTTGACCTTATCATTTTACGTAAATAATATGTATGATGTTTAAACTTGATTTTTTTTTTACTTTTTGAAAAAAATATATAGGTACTTTTAAATAACCAGTATTTACCGGTACCGGGACTGAACTCTTTATTTTGTAATTTTAAAAACAAAATCCGATATCTGTTCTGATTTTTTTTTTTTAATCGAATTGGGACCGAAACCGGAAAAACATTAAGGTTTTAAGCCCTCATATATAATACATTCAGTATATATATATATATATACATTTATAATTTCTGTGATTCCAAACTAGTTAAAACACTGTTTCAACACCATTTAACACTTAAAAACCATTTGTCTAGTTTTATTAACAGAACACCGTACAAACACAAAATCGCTGTAAAGAATTTTTACCCGAGGAAAGGATTTATAAATATATTTACAACTCTAATAATACCAAATCAAAATATTTACATCATTTTGATATAATAACAAAAATATCTAATAATTAAATTAGATAAATTTATAATTTTATCTACTACCCTTAGAATATAAGTTATACGATATAAATATTTGAATAAATTAAAATATCTTAAGTAAGGCTTGAGATGGCCCAAGTAGGACTTACACCCTCCTAAGCACCCTCTCCTATTTACATCCATGACAGTAGGTACTCACACCATATTATTCTTAATTAGGTATGTAAATTAAACACATGCCAATAAGTATTTAAAACATTTAAACAATAATCAACTATTAATTACTATAATAATAAAATATATGTGATATAATTAAGACATCAATCATTATACGAACTTGTTCAGTTAATATATCATATATAATATTCTTGAATAAATAAATAATAAATATTGTGATCTTATATTTTAATATTACATTAAGTTTATAGGTACATATTATTAGTAATTAATTAAATAGAAAATAGAAAAGTCAAACAATTTTTATTCTTATTGCTATTTGTATGTTGGTATCATTATTCACGGTATTGTTTTAACGGTTAGAAAAGTTCTGCATCAGTAAACCAATATCACAGCGTTAAGCAAAATAACTGCATACTATTATTACCAATTATGCAATATTACTTACCTATTATTTATGATATATTAATAAGTATATTTACTGTTGTTATTAAGTTAATATGTTTAGCATTGGAAGAATTGAAACGCGCTATACAATTTATCACGACTTATTATGTCTAATACTTAATAGCGAAACAAAGTTGTGTAATACCTAACTAACGTTGTTATGCTTTAATAAAATTTGAAAACATTCTATTTTTGTTAAAAATAAAATTATAGTAGGTATACTTACGTAAGTTATTATCAAAAAAACAATTCAGTCCCAACTTATAATAACAGTTTTATAAAACAGTCCTGATTTTAGTTAGACGCATGTATAATAACAATAATTGATAACGTTCTGCTTATCATAACAGTAGTTATATAAGTACTGTAACTAACACATAAAATCGACCAGTGGTACATTAAATATTGACGAATAGCGACATGTAGACTATAGACGCAGCACTCAGTAACCAACAGCCACAGCATTAAAAGTTCATAATACCCAATAGTGTAACAATTTCCAATAGTATGTACCTAGGTGATAATGTAGTAGATTCTGGACAAACATAAAACATTTTTATAAAAATATTTTAATTCAGTTCAACGAGGAATCATAATTATTATGCCACATTGTTATACACTTATGACAAAAACAAATTAAAATACAGAATATATTAATATATATATATATACCGACATAATTCATCGATGGTTGATACATGTCAATAGTTGAGACATTTACAATTTTCGTACAAATTACCCAAAAATTGATAACATACGTATGCAACCCTCATATTGAACAATAGTGATGTATTGATATATTTGGTGGTACCTATGATGGATAACATATGATGCAGATGATTTTACGGCATCCGGTTTTTTATAATTTCTACTAAATAAATACTTGTGAGTTCTGAGAAATATCCTCAGCAACACATATTTTTTGAGGATATCCGTCACTGCATAATCTAATAAAATTACAAATCTTACATATACTATTTACAAATCGTGTAAATACATAAAACATATATCTATATTAATAATAAAAAAAAAAATAGTTACTTATATCATATAATTATATTTTATAAATACTTATAATACTTATCATATACTTATATCATTATAAAATAGTTGCTTATACCTTTTTTGGGGGACGCAATTTACCGACTCCGATAATAATTACGCTCCAGTAATAGTAATTGATATTACCTAAAAACTTTGATATTGATTCACAACATTGGGATGATAAAATGAATAAATTAATTCGTGAAAATACCTCATTAGTAATTAGGTACACATTAGTTACCATCACAATGGTATCTCTATCATTACATATCATGATGTATTATTGGGTTAATAATTAATAATTCAACGAGTTTATTAAATACACATTGTTGATATGAATTTAGATTCAATCTAGTTATTAATCATTCTTATTAAGTTACTATAGAGTATAGATTCTAGTGGTAATGATATAGGCCTAGGGGTATATCGTACAAATGGCAAGTGTTAAAGTAGGTAATCAAACAATTACAAAAATAAACCATTCAAAATATTTGATAAGACTTATTTGACGTTTCGTTTAATAAAAATTATAATATACCTAGTAATTGGTTATTATTAGCAAGTTCAATATTTCTATTTATTTTTTAGTATGTTTCTAATATTTTTGATATTAATTAATTAATTTTATTTCGATGACACGATAACATAGTTCCTTAGGACAAAAAAATATCTTTTGATAGCCAGAAAAGATTCAACAAATTGGCGACAATACATAATACACACAATAAGACTTGCCAAAACTATTTTCAGTGTTGACCCCGTATAATCGGGTCTAAACAAGTTAAAAAGGTGAACAACAACATCACAGAGTATAAATCACTTTCCTTTAAGTGTAACAAAAACAAAAAATACATTTTGGCATTCTTTATTCAGTAGAAAATGATTTATTAATACTAAGCAAATTTGCACTTTTATTAAATGTATTATATTGATTAATTTATATATTAAATATGAATCAGCTACTAACATTGGTACTCAGTTAGATATAAAAATATAATTAATTAAGTAAAATAGAAAAGTTTATTATGAAGTGCATCATTCTATTTTTTCTAACTTATTTTTTTTTTTTTATTTCTTTATAATGTGATTTATGTATATTTTACATTTTTTATATATGATTACATAAAATAAAAAATAATTAGTATTTTTCTTTTACCTCGTAAAAATTATTTTTAATTACGTTTAAATTTTAAATATTTGAGTTCTAAATATATAAGTTTGGAGATTGTAAGATTGTATGATATACATAAAAAAATAAGAAGCACAATTGAAAAATTGGGGCATTAGTTATCTCAGATTTGACCGAAAATTGGAGTCTGCACACGCTTATAAGCATACCTAATATATTATTAAAAATCCAAATATGAATATTATAAAATATAGTTAATTATTAATATAAATTAATTAGAATAAAAAATATAATAAATAAAGTAGTTTAAAAAAATTATGAGCAATTCTTCTAAAACAATTTATACTTTAGACTATAAAGCATTTCATAAAGTCATAATAATCGTGTCATCATACGTTTAACTGTATGTAATTTTTCTTATGGTCTTTAATTTTTTTAATTTTTTTGAAGTTGTTTTCGTCGGACAAGTTTTGTTCTAATCCGGATTAATTTAAATTTATAGTAACCTGTTTGTAACTATTTGTAACCACAATTTTGAAATTGTAAACTAATAGTTTTTCGAAAAATCATACTTTAAATCTGGATGCTGTAACGACGTCGCGCGTCATTCTGGCACACCCGTCATTAGTTTGTCATATTATAAACCCTGAATTTATTACCAGTGTAATTCCATAATATATTTGTACCTACGTATATATTTATTTTATTTTCATTTATAAAAATAACTTTTATAGTTTTATCACAAATAAAACAATTTTCAATAATATCTTTCTTTAATATTTTTTATTTACTGTTTTGAATTGTATTTTATACTTCAAGTTACCGAATAATCATGTCATTAAAATTAACTTTAACAATTATTTTATGTTGTGTAAATTAAAAGTTCAATATTTACTGCTCTATTTCTACTGATGAAAATATTTTTTCTTTTATATCATCAAAATGTTCCCAAGTCCTATTTATCTTGAGAACATATGCTGCATAGTGACCAAAAGTCACCCTCAACCCACCTCTTTCCGGATCTTTAAACTCTATGACACCTCTTAAGGCATATTCTTTATAACTCATGTTTGGGTAAACTGTTCAACGTTTTAGTACGATACCAGCATAATATTTTTTTATCTCACTTTGCGTCTTTGATGCAGAACTTTTATTGCTAAATAAAATTTAGACTCATTTAGATATATAAAACCAATATAACAATAATTTTTATATTTTTTTATATTATTTATAGTTCTTAATTAATTACCTTTTGGAATAGAATCAGTTCAATTTATATATGACTTAATAATCTCATTGTAATTTATCTTTCTTGCCCACAATTATTATAATTACAAACTTCATTTTTTGATTTGAAAAAATTCTAGATTTCTTGTTCTAAATTAATTTTTTCGTTCACCTCACTGAGTGAAATTACAATTGAATTTGATTCTATTAATATATCATCACACATGTAATTTTAAAATTCATTAATACGTACGCAGGAAAGAAATTCTGTCAATAATTGTTCAGATATATTATTTATAGTGTCCATCACATCTACTTGTTTCAATTCACCTACTAATATATTGACATCAATTTTAAAATGTTCTAACAATAAAACCGTTCTTTCTTTGTATATATTTTTGTTACCAGCAACAATTTTAATAATACATTTTGATGTTGAATTTTTAATTTTTGATTTTGTAAATATTTTTTATATTTATTGGTATCAATAACAGAACATATTAGAACTATTAGAATGGAGTAAGCGAAACATGTGTTACTTAATAGCAATTTTCCAATATCAAGTACCTATAATAGGTTTGTGTTGTAGTGTATTACCATTTTTCAAAATAATTAAAAACTATAATTGTAAAGAAACAACAGATCTTCAATTCCAAAAAACTATATAGAATCAATCAGTTCTTCATTTGTGTTTACAATATTTGTAATTAAAATAAAAGCTTAAGCATTTAAAAAACGAATTTGCGGAGAAAATTATGTATCTACTATCTTCAATGCATAATATTGTTGTAATCTACTACTTTATATTTTACACCACAAACATTGTAAGAAGTGGAAAAAGCATTCTTTAATTTTAAAATGAAAATTTTTCTTTAGACAGTGATATCATTTTTTTTTAATTGATCATAATAAGCTTGAATACATAGACGGAAATCCAGTAAAATTTCAGAGGGGGCTAATATTTTTAAAATCAATGTGAGTGGGAAGGCTTCGATCGCACACAACTTAAAATATCTTTGTTTTGAAAGAAGCTCATAGAATATTTGAGAGGGGAGCTAAGCCCCCTAGATCTCCACCTATGCTTGAATATTATCTTAGAAATTAAAGATTTTAATAGGTAAGTACTTTTAGTATTTCAATATTTACAACTTTAGTACGATTTCGGAATTACTATTAAGGTAAAAAGTGAATAATGTTAGTATGCATTAACATCTGTGATCTGTTGTTGACCGTTTTATAATGTAAGGTTTGAGTCACCTTAGGCTCAATTATTTACTGAAGTGGTATATATCAGTCTCAGCATATCTATAATAATAGTTTTAATTTATTAATTAACTACAAATTAAAATACTACATCTTTAGCACATCCATCGTATACATATAGTCAAATAACAAACGGTATTCTAAAATCTCTTTAAATTGATCATGATTAAATTTATTAAAAACTATTGTACTTATATTATTTACATTCTACACTAACTCAAGGGTTTAAAAACCAAACAAATTAATAACTATTATTATGTGTTTGAATTGTGTAATGCGTTTATAATTTATACTTAATAGTATAAAATATATAACTATTTATACAAATATTTACATTAAATGTTATTAATAATATTATTATTAAAATATTAACCTAGAGTAAACAATAAGTAATACTTATAAGTTATGCATAATTTATAATGTAGTAAACTAATAAGTATATAGGTAATCTTTTTATTTATTCAATAACTACCCCAGTATCCATAGTTACATAGTTAATACGCTAGGTATTTTAGCTTATGTTATTTAGTTACACAATAGGGGTTTTATTTATTTAACATCGTGTTCAGTATATTATAGTTTAAAATATTTTCATTAGAACACAATTTTAAAATAAAGTTTATACAATAAAAAAATAAAAACACAGACTATTTTTTTTTTTTAATGATTACGATATAGAAATATCATTAAATCAAGAAAATACACAAGAGAATTATGAACAAGATGAAAATAACTAGAAAATATAAGTATGAGTTTTATTTTGTTTTTATTTTAATTCGTTAATTTTAATTTATAAAAATAATTAAAAACATTTTTGAAATTTATCATATTTATATTTTAAGATTTTCATTAGTTTTTCAACACGCTTAAATAAGCTGCTAAGAATCATAAAAATGCTCATGAAATTGCTGGAAGTTTTTTAAAACTCGAAAAAAGAATCGAAAATAAGCGTCTAATACTGTACAATAATAATCGTGATTAGCATTACACTTTTCCACATTGGTCATTGATATATATTATATTAGAAATTAATTAATTATTTTCTATTAAGTATATATTTACCTACATAATCATTACTCAATACAGTAATTTACTATAAAGTACCTACTTAAGAGTTTAAACACTTGAAAACTTAAAAATATAATTTTAAATTTTAAAACTGCATATGAAAATAAAAATACATATCGTAAATAAAATGGTGATGTCAAAACAAATAAATATACAGGTAATAATTTATATATTGCATGTAATTATTTATTACTTTAAATTGTATTAAATAGGTACCTACTTAAATTATAATTAAGTGCACAAACAACTTTTTATCTTCATTAATAACAAGTACCATACCTATCTTATGACTTTTCAATGAACAACATAACAAGTAAAACATAATTTAATACAGAAACAATATTTTACATTTCATTGAGCTAGTTATATTAATGTGCGCGAACATATAAGTATGTTTACTTATATTATGCGAGAGTTATAATGTATTTATATTGTAATGGCTCTCGTAATAACTAATATTAGTTAATAAATAATAACTAACCACAATAACTAAATGAATTCTAGGTTAAAAAATATTTTGTTAAAATAAACTACCTATCAGCTATTTTTAAACTTAAATAATAAAATAAATCTATTAAACGATAGATCAATATATTTTATTATTTATATGCATTGATAATCTATTGTTAGGTAATTTACTAACTAATTTTATTTTAAAGACCAAATTAAAAACTGTTAAAAAAATACAAAATAAACAATAAATGAAAACTTACTTATTTTTTTTTTTAACTAGGTATATCATCAAATAAAAACACAATTAATAAACATTCCTAAACTCCATTTATTGATATAATATTAATGGTCAAATAAAATCTATTAAATAGATTTGACGCAAAAAAAGTGGAAGAAAAAGAACTTGATAAAATGAATGTTCCTATTTCTGTAATAAAACAGATTGAAAACAGTGAATCAGACCTTATTAGCTATATAGAAGAAGGATCTCAATTAGTGACTAACGTACTTCTAGCAAATGACAATCGTGAAAATAATCGTAGAGAAACTGACAAAAGTGAAAGAGATATTAGATTGAAAGCAGTTGAATTGGAATCTGAAATAGCTAATGCTAAATTTATGGAAATCAGCTGTCAATGGCCTATAATATTAAAAAAAAATGATGCATTGGAAATACATGAACATTTAGAACTTCAAAAAAGTCAGTACAATTATTACTTACTAAAATGTATATCTACTTAATTTGAAGTTTTGCGCTAATTTCAGAAAGAGGGTTAGATCTTATTGAACAAAAAAACCAAATGATTGAAACATTGAAACGTGATTTAGCTGAATCGGACAATAGATTTTTACAAGAACAGGCAGCCCAAAGTGAAGACATTCGAATTTTACAAGAAAGGATTGAAAATCAAGTAAAATTTATTAGAAAACAATACAAAAATCACATTCAATACATTAAGGTAAGAAATTTAAATGTATACAGAAAATTTAAATTTAAGTTTCATTTTTCTATAGTCAACTATGGACCAACAGCGAGAATATAAAATTGATAGTGCTAATAAAGGCTGGGAAACTCTTTACAATAAAACAATATTGATTGAAACCGATTCATTAAATAACCGGTTGGCAATGATTGAAAAGAAAGAAAATAATATAATGAAACAATATGAGATGAACGAAGAAATAATCAGAAATTTAAAATCCACCATGAATACAGAATTGAACGTAATTTTAACAAACTTTAATGTTTAAAATTTTACTTTGAATATTAATTAAATTTGTTATATTTTATAGTACATTCAAAGAGAATTTGAGTTAATTAAACTTAAATGTATAGATAATGTCGAGAAACTAAATTATAATTATCAAGTACTAAAAAGACGAGAAGAGGAAAACGCTTCTGCAAAAGCTACCCAAAGAAAAAAGATCAATAAGTACATATTATATGACTGACAATAAAATTTAAAAAATCTGTATTGACATAGTACTTAAAATTAGATTACAGGATATTTTATCAACAAAGAAGAAGATTTTAAGAGAAAATAAAACTGATTTTCAAGCCAAAGTTCCTTTACTACATGATGAAATTGAAAAGTTGAAACAAGATATTCAGCGACACAATAAAAAGGCGGAACGATTTTCAGAAACCCAAGAAAAGACGTACAAAAAGCTATGGGATTTTTTTCAAAAACAAATCAATATTCATTTAGAAAAAGTAATATCTTTTTAATTAACTAAAATATTTTTATAATTTTTAATTTTATTATTATTAACTAATTTATTTTATATAGATTTTCAAAGTCGACAAATTCATTTACGAAACACAATTAGGTATTGATTGGCAGCCACCACCGAAACTCAAATACCTTGACGTTAGCAATCTTCCATCTTACAGAACAAAACCAAATACACCTAGTAAAGAAGGTACATAATTCCCGGTGCATACTACTTGCGTCCAAAGTTATTATAAGTCGGTGAATTGCATCCCTCCGAAAAAAAGGTTTAAAAAGAATCGTAACCTATTTGCGCCCAAGAGTATTTTTTAGTTTTTAATAGCATAAATTATTTATTATTTATTATAGAATAGATTAATTACATGATTCCATTATACACATTTGATTATATTACATTACATTATCACACATTTACATAAATACAATCATATAGCAGTAGAAGTAAATAAGTAACGCGCCCACCACTAATTTCAGTACAAATTAGTTTTGATGGTTTTATCTATAGGCATGCCTGGAATAGCTTCTTTTCATTTTAGTCCATTACATAATTTTTGTTGTTTAAGGTGTGCAGGTTCTTTTGAATCGTGATTAGGTGAAGTTGGTTCAGAAATCATATTTTATAGATCATCGAGCTTTAAAAAACATTTGAAATTTGTATTTGTGCACCATATTATTGTAACACATAATATACATGAACGCAACTCGGTCTATTATTATAAATAATATTGAAGAGTTGTGTCTCCAAAACGGGACACAAGTTACCTGTTAAATGTACTACCTGCAAAATATACCTTTCTTTGGGATGCAAGTAGTATGCAACCATAATTCCTATGATGCATAAATATACACTACTCATATACAGAGACCTTTTAAAATTGATACCGAGTTGCGGTCACGATCAAAACAGATAAAAAAAATCCGAATTGTGGTAGAGAAATACGATTAATCATAATATTTTTGTTCGTTAAATGTATGACTCCCAATTTGTATTTTAAATGCAACTACAATTTTATATGTAACTATCAATAGGTTTGTAAAACACTAAAACATAATAGTTGACAGTATATTTATAATAATAACGGTTCATGCTTATATGATACACATTTAACTATTAATGTCAGCGAATCAATTTCTTTTTGAAAATTAAAATAAATATGACATAATATAATGTAATAGATATAACACTGGCCGACTGCAACTTGGATAAGCGTTCATGGGATAATCGATCATCGTATATGGACCGCAATTAGGGCGGTAATTTTACCTTCTATATTATTACGAATGTAATTCGTAAATTGTGCTTGCAATTCAAACACTACCCTTTATTAGGGCGTTGAACGTTTGGGCACATTGACTCAAAATCTAACACGTTTGGATACAAATAGACACAACGTTTGGGTAAAAAAATATTTTATAATATTACCTGATAAATTAAAGAACGTTTGGGTACGCATCTTAAACGTATGATCTACAATCATGGTATGCTAATTTTATTACTGAATACTTTGTCTCCAAAAGTTCAAATCAATTAATATCAATAATATTATTTTACGATATTATCATAGTACACGCGACTACAAATATATACGAAATACACGTAATGTTATCGACGTTTTTAAATTTAGTGAATTTAGAATAAATAAAGACGAAATCAACATTTTTTGTAGTAATAATCGTAACTGTAACTAATATAACAACGAAAATATCTCACAACTGAAAATTGTAATGTCCATTAATGGAGACCACAATCATGAACCTCTTCAAGAAGAAACCGTTACAAAATAAAAAAAATAATATTAGTATTAAAAAGGAAGGCAATTACAGATTTAAATTATTTCCTAAAGTTTCAAAATCTTTGGTTAAAGCAAAAGCTATATTATATAAAAGTAAAACTGATATTTTTTTTAAAGGTGAGCAATTTTGTTTTATGAAGTTTGTTAATAGTATTCCTATTTTTACTTCTAATTTGTATGAGAAAAAATTTTAAAAATCTAAACTTGATAATGATATGAGAAAATATTTATATCAGTTATATCCATGTTTTGTCGGAAAAAACAATAATATTTAATAATAAATAAGATACCTAATTAGATAAATATAATAAAATAAGATTTCTGATAAGAAATAATAATTTTGTAATGACCTAATGATTTAATATAATACGTAATAATAAAAATATTTTGAAATTAGTTGCAAAAAATTTTTTTTGAGGGATAATTAAGAGCCAACCTCCCCGTGTTGTCTCCTGGATAACGCTAATGAGCTCTAACAAGTAAAAAATGTGTATCCATAAACTTTGGTACCCATACATAGTATTTTTTGAAAAATATGATGTACCCAAACGTTGTATTCATTTTTGGCGTTTGAAAAAATGTGTACCTAAACGTGTTTTCCCAATCGTTCTCCAGATAAAAATTTAGTTTTATGTTCAAAGTGTTATGGCACTTATTAAGGTAGAAGATAGGGAATTTTTCATTAGTTAATTTTTTTTTTTTACTGTTGAATCATATTAAGCCCGTGTAAAATTAATTTAATTTGTCAACAATTTTTAATCAGAATAATGGTGTAACAAAATAAAATTATCGCCTATAGGGAAGGAAAATTCTGGATACGTCTCTGACTATATGTATCAATGGTATTAATACTTGTAATAATTATATTTTTTATTTTAATAAATGATTTTATTCTAAAAAAAAAATTGTTTTTTGTTTTTTAGATAATTTTATTGTGGACTTGCGAGTTCAGAATGATAAAAAATCAGTTGACTCGTACACGGAGACCAGAGGACGGGCGCTGCTACAATTGATTTTTGACAAAACTATGAAAAATAATTCGTTTATATTAGACAAAGAACTTATTGAAATTATTAAATCTCACCCGAAAAATAATCTTATTCTATTGTATAACGCGATGGCAGCGTACGGTTTGAATAACATCGATTCGTGGCGGTGTCTATTATCGTACACCCAATCGATGGTGACTTGTGAGATTTGTCACGGACCAGTCTTGTGGCATAAATCAGACATAAATCAGTCAACAAATAAAGATAGGTTTGGATATTGGATTCGTCAGGCCTATTGAACAAAAATTTACAATACCGTGTTGCGTCCACTAATATTTTTTTATCTAACATTTTACAGTGAATGGAAACCCGAATCTAGAAACAAATTAATCGATAATATACTGATGTTTACGGAAAATCATATGAAATACACGGAAAGAGCCTTGTCTATGAACGTGTCGGAAGAGTATAACATTTTTACGCTAAAAATAAACAATTGAAAAAAAAATAAAAATGTTTGTATAATTTTAGGAAACGTTTAAATAATGATATATATTTTTTCAAAGAAAATCCAACACAACTTGATTATGATATCAACACGATTGTAAACACGAAGTACAATGACTATCAGTCTTTAGAACGTGCTAATACAGACTCTGAAAATTCGACTATCACATGTACGATGAGCTAAATGTATATTGTCTAGCCGCTATTGTTATAATAAAAACTTCTAAATGTTACTTTAACATAAAACATCTACAACTCTTTAAGATATAAAATGATTGATAAAATATTTTTAACCTAATGCATTGTTACGATTACAAATATTTATGACCAAAAGTACCTAATTGTTTTATTATTATTTTTGAAACGATGTTTTATGTAGTTTCCTTGTCACTGACGGACTTTGAACAATTATGCAGTGAAAACGACTCAAACCCAGCTATAAAATCTCAACATTCCCGTGAGTAACATTTTTATAGAATAAGATAAAATAATAATGGCTCAAACAGTTTCCCAGGTGGAATTCGAACATTTTCAAATGGAAACCGAAGAACAAAATGATTCTTTAGAAGCCACACAATTGAAATACAGTCAAAATATCCAAGAAAAAAGTAAAATCAATAAATAGAGATTCTCTTAAGAATATGTATCTATCAAATTCTTAATAAAACATTTAATGACCCCAAGGCCATAGGAGGAAATCCATTAAAATTTTGGAGGACTAACATTTTTAACATCAATGTGAGCGAGATGGCTTCGATCCAACACAACTATAAAAGCTTACTGTTTTTAGGGGCTAATAAGATATTTGAGGAGGGGGGCTTTAACCCCTTCCTTTTTCTCCTGATTTCCGCCTATGTCCCAAGGTTCAAATTGTTTATAACTTATAAGTTTTAACAAAAATAATAATATTTCAGTGACATGCGAATCAAATTTAAACAATATTATAAATTTATAACATAAGAAAATTAAAGTGTTTATAATTTTTTTATTTTTTAGAAGATTCAACTATTCAAAGACAACTATGCGATAATCTTAACCACTCAATTGCGATCAATGATACGGATTATCTTCGTATCATACAAAAATCTATCGATACTTCAAAATCAAAAGTTTTAGATCAACACGACCAAAATAATTCTGATTTTTACTTAACAAATTCTTTATGTTTAAAAGATATAAGTGATTATTGGAAACAATTTATGTATGCGTTTCCTGAAGATCGTTTGATCCTGTGGGATGTATTCGATAAAGCAATTAAGAAATATTACCAAGCGTTACACCGTATGCACAAATATATAAATCATTGATATATTTATTTTAGTTTCAGAAGGATGTTTGTTTTGTGATTTGTATTTTATTATGTTTAGTCCGCTTTAAGAAAATGAAAGAAGTCGAACAACTAGAAACCGAAAATATGGAGTTAAAAAAAATTTTAAAACAATTTATGGACTCGGAACAGGTATTTTACATTATATTTTATAAATTAATACTTTTAGGTTCAAATAGGTAATAAATTAATGAATACAATAATTTTTCAAACTCTATTAAAGTTATAACTAATAACTTATATAGTGATAATAAAGTATTTCATATAAATAAAAAACCATAATGAATAATACAATTAATTTAACTTCAGGATGACATGCGATTACAAAAATTGTGTAGTCCGAAAATTAGAAAACGACAGCAGATTACCTCTACAAAAAAAAATACAAAACCAACATTATTCACTGACAATTCTAACAACATTTGTGGAACATCAATGCATATACTTACAGTAAATAGACCCGAAAAAAAAATAAGTAGACCCTTCACCGCTCCAACGAAATGATAGGACTAATTCATAGTGTATAAAATATTATATTTTGCAAATATTATTATTATTTGACTTTAATCTTTATAGCTTTAATAACATGTAATATTAATAAAATATTAAAAATAGTAATTTATTAGTTAAACACTACATAGAAAACGTTGAGTAGGTAAATGTAAAATAATTAAGTTAATTGTAACATTAATTGTAAGGTAATATTTTTTACATTTAATAAAACACATTTGATATTAATTGTTTTGTATTTTTTCTTTTGTAGTAAATAGTTATTATATCAACTAAAATTTGTATTGTTTATAAAAAGCAATTTTTAGTGTAAAGATTATATATCATAGATGATGATTTATGGCAATTATGACTTTACGACCAAGACTTTATGTATATCAACCAATAAATTAGTTTTCTTTTGTGCATTTCATATAAAATTGATCCAAATAAATGTTTACTAAATGCTAAATAATATTAGTAACTTAATTATAGATTCCTAGTGGAACGATAAATATATTGGTTTTACAATGATATATATTTATTTTTTTTTTTTTTTGTATGTCCGTATACACGATAAGTAGTTAAAATAATGCTTTGAATTGCAACTTTGAGGATGGTTTCTAATAGTAAATTGGACAAATTTAGTACTGTTAAGAGGTTGAAAATTCCAAATACTTCTTAAAAGCATAAACAAAAAAAAAAATTATGAAAAACGGGAATTTTTATGCAAAACAATTTTTTTGTGTGTAACTCAATATTAATTAATAATTAATCGCATATACTTGCAATTTTAACCAAATATTTATATTATATTAAAATTGTCTATAATCGATAACATTTTAGATATATTTTGACAAGATTCTTCATAAGTTTTTCTACCTATGTTTTAGGTAAAATGTAATTCAACCTATCGAGTATTAATTATAATAAAATAATTTACTTTAATAGCAATAATAATATCATAAAAATATAAAATATACTTATACCTAATAAAATAGATCGTCTTCTCTCAGAATCATTTTTTGTATGCGATGATTTATCGTTGAATTCAAATTTAACACATGCATTGCAAACTTACAGTGACCTACTCAACAGCTATACCGAATAGCAGAGTGCGCGATACCCAATTGCTCATCTATTACCTCTTACATTTAATCGAATGTTAGTTCAGTGTGGCACTGACTGTATCGTTATTTCACACCTCCGACAACCTCAATTCGTTCACAGTAACTTTTACAAATATGTACAAGTATTGATATTATGTTACCCATGCAACAAAAAAAAAAAAAAAAAAAAAATAAAATAAAAAACCTTCCATGTTAAGGCCTTTGACCTCAATTGTGGCTTTTAGTTTATAATACATTTATAGGTACTTGAATAAACTAGTTCGTTCGTTTGATTTTTTTTTTGTCCCTGGTCTCTTTATATTCATGAACCGACTTGATGGTCCGCCGCTCGCCTCTACTCGTTGATTCTGATTCTGTTGTTGAGTCCCTGTATCATCTCGAACATAAAATTATAAAATATAATCGTCCATTTCTTTTTTAAATCAATCATATTATGATTTGCTGTGAGTAGTGTAGTCTTTATCTCTTGGGCCGTTCCTATTCAAGACTCCGTGCAAAATTGTTAGGCATGCCATGCGCATTATGTGAAATACTTTATAATCTCTATATTGGTATATAGTTACGCAATTTGTGACTGAAAACGTACTGACTTCAATCAACCGTATCTTTAATTGGATGAGGAAATAAAAAATCACGATCAATAGTGATAAACACGCGAATTTTACACTACGTGAAACCGAAAACCTCCAGGTATTACTGGATCACAAGACAATCCCACAAAAAAATTCAAAAATAAATACTTGGGTGTGCATTTTGATTCTCACCTGAATTAGAAACACCATGTCCGCCAAAAAAAATTTTAATTAAAAATAGAGTGCGCAAACCGTACTGACTAGTTAGAAGAAAATCCACACTAGACCTGGCAAACAAATAACTTCTATATGAAGCTATTATCAAACCGATCTGGACTGATGGCATACAATTCAAATAGCAAATCCAACATCGAAGTCATTCAACGTTGTCAGAATATAACGTACCATTGTCACAGCATACCGGTTCGACAGGAATTAAGTCATCCACGGAGATTTGAATATATCATGCATCCAGGACGAAATCAAAAAATTTGCAAACAAACATGTAAAAAAACTTGAGCTACATCCCAACGCAACTGCTAAACTTCTTTACAACTCGCAAAACATTAGGTGCCTTAAACGCCTGAAGTCATACGACTGATCCTAAGTGACTTAGACTAAGGAAAGGGGCTATCTCATTGGAGGCACAACCCCAAACATCTAAATATATATATATATATATATATATTTAAGTAATTATAATTATTATTACTTATTAATTAGCATGCACTCACCAATAATGTATTGTATTCATAAAGACCTTTGGTCATTTAAATAACAATGCCATAAGCAGTTAAAAAAAAAAAAAAAAATAAATATAATGGCGCATTTAAATAAAGTGTGATTTGTTATATAGCAATCGTAATTGCACGAAAGGCATTAGGATGATCGTGTTTTTTCATACCTATGTAGAAATATACTTGGAAATGTTTAAGTGTTCGTGTTCAGGTATCAGTTCTTTTATGTTAATTGTTGGATGCTGAGCTTGAATTGAGAAAAATGTAGAGGAGGGATGCAAAAGTGTGAAAAAAAAAGATGTACATAAATATTTAAATGTCTTTATTGATCAGGAATTTAAAATATAATAAAAATAGGGCTAGCATATTTTCTAAAAAAAAAAAAGCGAATTCTGTTGCCCCTCTATATAAGTATTGGTTATGTTTAGGTGGTAGTTGACGCTTCCACGTTTTAAATAAACAGCTAATGCCATTTTATCATGTTTTGTAAGCTAACTTTTGTGTCTGTCTTCGACTGGTCGCTGTGGCCTGTTAGCCGTGTACCTACTACCTGTATCCCGTCTTCTCTTGCCATAATAAGGCTCATTTTGCTCTTTCGAGGCTTTGGTAGTATTACTTATTCGTTTCGTGCATTTGATAGAAATTCGCCTACTTAAACTGATGTGACGGTGTAATAAAAAACGCACCAGAGTGTTTGAACCATATCATTAACATGGTTCATTATACTGGTGTAGGATATTTCCAAACCGGTCTAGCCTAGCGAATTTCTAGTTATATTCTCTCGGTCACCAACATCATTGGTGGCTTGTCCGATACTATTATCAATATATTTTGGTAAATTCAAACCATGAACATTCCATTGGCATTCTTATCTAAAATATTGGATTTTAAGATATTTATAGTTTTTACATTTACCTAGTTTTCCAATACAACAGCCGAGTAGATACTTGATACTTGTAAGTTGAGTACCTACTCATACTTAGGAGTATAAAAGAATTTAGTAGAGTCAATGACAAAAAATCGAATACACGAACATTACTCGAGAATTTTTCTACTCAAGTACTTGTCAATAAATATTAATCTGTGGACAATTCATTTTATTTTTAAACAATAATATTATTTATATTTTAATATATTAGAAAAAAAATTTTAAGTTTTTTAACATTTTTTTTTCAAAAAAGTATTTATTTTAGTTATTTATTATTATTTTTTTTTTTTTGGCTTAATAAAGGACAATTTAAATTTTAAATCTTTGTGTCAATCAGCACTCTTCTCAATCCATCATTTCTTTACAGTTTACTCCTAGCTTAACACAAGGGCCCTAGCATATTATAAATACCCATCTTAATTCTATCTGAACATTTGTGTCTTGAAAAGTCAGTTTATTTCCCCCAGATATCCACATAATTGATAAATGCTTAGTGCCCATCATATATATCTTTCTCAGCATACCTTCTGCTTTTAATTGTTGCAACCATGTTTTCCCATAAGTATTCTGATTTCTCTTAAGGCCAAATAACTGTCGTAAGATTTTTCTTATTTATAATTATAACTTTGCTAATTTAAAACTATAACTTTAAAATAATAAAAATGTAATACAATCTGCTATAAACTAGATTTTAGTCATCAGTAAATATGTAATGTTAGTAACTTATGTATATCAAAAACATAATATATTAGTTTGGAATATGAAGTACGACTTCATTATCATAACAAAAGAAGCACTAATCCTGTCATGTTAATATTTTAGTGCGTACATTTTGTTTTATTTTTTATATCTATTACTGTTGAAATTTAAATACTTTATTGTAATGTTCCACGCAGTTATAAAAACAAAATCTATACATAACTCACAGTCAATAAAGACTGGATATTGATAATTTAATGATATTTAATAAATCACATACTTAATTAAAGCTAAAAAAAAATTAGCCAAAATGATAAGCAAACAAAACAGTGAATACAAGAAAGTAATAACTATACTAGATTCAGATAATAAAAGGTACACAAAGTTGAAATTTACTTATGTCAAGCAAAAACAATAAAATAAAGAATATTAATAAATTAGATCATCACAGTGTAAAATAAATACATTTAAAATTTAAAATAAAGTAAAACAAATATCGGAACCACCTTTTAAATTATTTTTCTAACCACGATGCAGCTACTGAAGGAGCAGTAGGTGATTTAGGTTTCACATTGAATTGTTTTAAGGTAGTTTCAAGTGTTTGATGATTATTTGAAAAATATGCCAATGTTGCGTTATGAAACATCAAAAGTTGTTTGTGCATCACTTTCACCTAAAACAATAGATTAATGTTAAAATTATATATTAATTTTTAATAAACAGAAAACACACACTTTATGGTGGCTCAAAAATAAGTGCGCAAATGCACGTGCACTATCTATCCAAACTCAAGAGAAATTAAAAACATAAATCATAATAATACAACTAAGTACCTTAGTGTTCTTAAGGTTATGTGTTAAAAAATATAAATATAGAAATTCAAAATATAAAAATAATAAATTTGGATTGGGTTATTTCAAAGGCTAAACAATCAAGCGGTTATCCGCACAGGAACGGTAAAAATATAGTAGTGCAGTAGTGCATACAATAGCTCTGCAAGTTTGTACAGCGTAAAAATTAAAATCAGTCAAAACACACAATCCGAATGTGCACATAACCAATTAAATTTATCAACGAATTATTTAGGACGTCGGCATTATAATTTATTAATACTCTCACTAGTTTTCTATATTTCAATTATCAGCTGAAAATGTTTGTCAATTAATATTATAGTTTTATTCTAGTTTATACTTTGACATAATATTTTTACTCGTGAATTTAATACGTACATAGTACATACGTATAAACACAAAAAAAAATAAAAGGTAAATAACTAAAATTTGTAAACAATTATTTAATACAATATATAATATACATGTAATATTGGTTAAATTTTTTTTTATTCTCTGTCCAGCAAGAGAACACGTCGCATACAAACAAAAATCTGTTTCTCTGAGCATCCCCACGTGACACCTTGACCTGTTTTGATGGCAGGATAACACTGGGAGATGCACAGAATAAATGTGTTTTCTTGCTGGGCAGAATATAGATGTACACTACTTCACTAAAAACCCACAAACCGCCACTGCACACACTTCATAATACTATGATACTATGAAACAATTATTAATACTAAGTACTAATTAATACTATTTTAGCTAATATGCTTACTCTATTTTCATCAAGAAATTTCAACTTAACAATCACATCTGAACGTAATTTTTCAAATTCTTCTTTGTGCTGTTGATAATTTTGCTGAGCATCACCAACACGAACTGTATTAGAATCTGTTCTTGGCATTTGTGCTAACATTTCAAGATCTGAACGATAAGCATCATATTCAATTCTGAAAAAAAAATTATAAATTTTGATAATATTCAAAATTATATATTATATATTTTTATGGTACTAGTATGTTATTTTGCAGCTCATGGTATCATCCTGCCACGTGTTATTGTCCCCCATATATTGCCCACCACATACATTATATAATATCATTAAAAACTAATATGAGAATTAGATTCTAGGGAAAAACATACTATTAGTAGGTTTTATAGGCATTTATAAAATAAAACTAATAAATCAATACCTAACATTTTTATAAAATTTAATTTTTTCTATAATAGAACCACCGTTTGTCATATTATATAAAATATATATAGTAATACCTATACTTTATACTCTAAAGCAGAGGTTCAAAACATTACATAGAAAGCTCGTAGGTGGTATGTGAAGACATTTTTTTTTATAAGCAAAAGAAAAATAAACACATTAAACTTGTTTTTTTAATTTTTTTTTATTGAGATTTTAATTTAAAATTATTACATCTCAACACTTAACATAAATAATATAATATATCAATTTACAATTGACACAGAGAAGAAAGAACTTTAGTAAAGCTCACACATCTAAATTTTTAACCCTGATGCAGTATAAAATTAAGCATACTTTTGATAATATATATAAATTGAGAACTAAAAGAACAGTAGTGAGGGGAAAAATAATACTAAAGGTTGATTGAAAAAAAAATCTTTAATTTCTTTGCTGGTAGAATGGTAGACAATTAAGAAATATATGATAAAAATCGCAGTATGCCCCTCCAAAGTTGGGTAGAGGGTAATACATACTATTGGTGAGTCTTAATTTGTATGAGTGATATGGTAAGAGGTTATGCCCAGTACATAGTCTTGTGTATTTGATTATGATAGCATGACTAATGTTTTGTGACTAAAACCATGGTCTGGTAGGAATGATTTTAAATATTGCTCTATATCCAGGAGCATATATTTGTTGATAAGTATTAAAAAAAGGTTATTAGGTAAGTAGTACAACAACAATTTCAAAATCTGTAAGTGGTACAGAAATGAAAAGATTGGGAAACACTACTCTTGAGTAATAGTATAATTGTCCCAAAAGCCGTTGAATAATTTGATTATGTTTTTGGCGAGACAATAACATACTAGTGGCAGGGTGATAAAATGTTCATATGCTAGGCAGAGCAATAACAAACCAATATATTTTTTTATTTACCTTGCACTTTCATACTGTTTTATGGTAATTAATGTATCTTCAAAAGTTTTATTACACAAAGTATTGACTGATGAAACAAAAAAATTAAGCGCATTCAAAAGACTTTCTCCATTTTTTGATAAACATTTTTGAGTTTCTGAATTCTGCACAAATTCTTGTTGTAATTCTGGTGATTTTTGACCCAATTCAGCAAATGCTTCACCAAGTGATTGCTTTATAAAAATTAAAAATAATTTAATATAAAAACAATCACATGGTATAAAAAAATAATTTAAGAAATTAAAAAAATGTTAACTATAGTGATAATTTATTTATTTAGTATATCTCACTAGTTTTGACACCAATATTATGACAAAGCACACCCCAAAATGTTAAGTTGTAAAAACAAGTTGAAATGATTTTAATATAAAATATATCATTATAACTATTAGTAATATTTTCATATATTTAGTATCTAAACCTTATTTTAATTTAACAGCTCGGTTTTCTGATATTTTGTTAATATATTGGTTAGATTGTTGAGATATAATATTAGGTAATACAATTTTAAACTAATCCTTACTTGGGTTAAAATAAAACATTGAAATTGTGCTGCCATGCTTTTAGCTAATTTCAAAATATTTCCATACTTTTTTTGGGTTTCTCTCAATTGCTCAATTTCAGTCTCCAATTCTAAAATTATTTAATTAAATATTTCTAACTTTAAAGTTTAAAATACCAATATTTTACATTAATACCTATATCAACTGTTTTAGATGATTTTCCCAGTTTTTCATTGATTAATTGTTTAGTACATTTATATGTTGATACACTCCAATTTTTAATAACATCGATTTTAGATGAAGGAAATTTTTGATGTGGAATTTCACCATTTTGGGTAGGGCTTGGTGTATAACCTCGAGGAGCTTAAAAAAAATCATAAATTAACAAACAATCTTAATTGTAAAAAAATGTGAAACTTACTAGCAGTATTGGTAAGAGGTAATGAATTAGGAACATATGTTCTGGGCCTCAAAGGTCTTGCTTCAATTTCTGATCTTAATATTGCAGGATGCATATTATCTGTTTCTGCATTCCTGTTTATATATTCATGTACTGTAGGATCACCAGAGATAGTAATTCGTGACATTTTTTTTGCTGAATTGTTTTATTGATAATTTATCACAATTACCTATAAACAACAATAATAATAATAATAATAATCATAAACTTTAGAAAAAACTTTATAATAGACACATATTTTGTTTAATAAATATAAATATTGAGTCCATAATTGCATAGGCTATAATGATCAATGACAACCATAAATTAATAAACTAAGATGTATACACACAATAAAGTATACCATAGTTTACTTTATGACTCAACAATTTAGTATGTATTTTGATAATTTGGTTTTGTAACATTACATACTGTAAATAAATGATAAATACTACCTATAGAATATAGACACGGTCTGCACACAATAAATCTGTGGAATGTAGTTAGTTACTCACTAATATACAACTATAGTTTAAATAAATCACAATTTAAAATATAAAGTAGGTTATTTATTTAAATCTGATTTAAATATTGCACTGTCTAAATGATTGAATGAAGTTTAAAGTAAATTAAATATTTATATCAAAAAGAGTACACAGTATGTACATGTGTCCTGTAAACCAAATCTATAAATAAAGTACGTAGATTAAAAACTAAAATGTATAACTGAAAACTAACATTACAAATGAATTGTGTAAAAATAAATACCAACCTATTAAAAATAAATATATTTTATAAATAAATAATAGCATAAATTTATTACAGATATCGAATTATAAAATTTTAAGCAACAAAAGTTAACTGATTATCAGATTATTGAATAAAGTTTGTTTTATTATTTAATAAAACTTTCATAATTTCATAATTTTAAACTTTTAGTTATAAAAAAAAACAGGTACTATTTAAATACTATAATAGGTATCTTGCAAATGAATTATTTATCATATTAAACATTTAATTTATTTATTTATTTGCATAATAAAATACTCAACCCAATAAACATTTTAATTTTTTTAATCCAAATAAACATTTATATATCGTCAAACCTTAAATATTTAGTGGCAAATGATAATACCAGATGTAGAGAATGAGACACGGTTAAACTGTGTTTAAATCACGATTGTGGATAGACACATTTGATACACGTACTCTATATGGAATACTAAACAATCAAAAATACCTGCTAAATTAAGTGAATCGTACAGCTGGTATCATCAAGCTACGTATTTTTTTAAAATAATTATTCATGGTTCATCTCTAGAGTTCAAAATTAGATTTAGTACCATAATCAAAAACCAAGTTCATTACTTACGTATTTATGGAAAACTAAAAAATGTAAAAAGAAAAAATAATCAATTTTCTAACCAGATTTTCCAAATTTACTGTTATGATGTTAGGAACAAAATATTATCGATTTAATTGAATGCGTTGATAACAAACAACCAAAGTTACTAACGAAAGTCAAAAACCATGAAATTCATAATTATCAAAGAAATAAGAATTGATAATTTCAATTTCAATTCTGTAACTTGCGAGACCTTATATTTTATATTTTATTTGGTAAGTTCTAAGTGCGTGGTGCTTCTGATTTCGGTAATTACTGATTTAAAGAAACATAACATAATGTTTTAAACTTAAAATAATAAAAGAAAAATAAAAAATTAACTTGTAAAAATAATATATACATCTAAGATGGACGAAGTTCAGTTAAAAAATGTATGTAATAATTGTTTTGACTTTGATTCTTTAAATACTTTATCTAACACTTATTTTTGTTAGCAGATTAAAGAATTTTTACAAAACTATAACAAAATAACAGATGATTGTTTTTCACAATGTGTTTATACATTATCTCAAAGCAGGTTGACAGGTGAAGAAGTTAGTATATTATTCATAATTGTTAGGAATAATTTGTATAATTTAAGATTTTAATGTTTGTAGGCGTTGTGCGCAAATAATTGTGTACAGAAATCTAAATTTGTTGACCAAAAATGTATGCAAGCATTTATTGAGCATCAGCAACAATCGATGCAAAAATTTATTGAAGAATCTTCTCAAAAACAGGTCAAACAGGAAACTGTTGTTGTAGACTCCAACATTTCAGATATAGAAAATAAAAAAGTAATTCAACAAGAATCAACCGAATAAAAATTAGATTGAAAATGTAATATTATGTAGGTTTAAAATTAAATAATTTAGTATTTGTAAATATAACTTAATTGTGATGTTTAATTGAATTATATATAAAAAAAATAAATAGATTATTTTGCTAATTACTTTCACTAAATTTGCAACCAACATTTGCATATACAAACAAGATATAATAATTGTATAGTGTATCCCAAGTTATTCAGTAGATTGGTGTCAACTTTATAAATATATAAAATTAATATAACTTATGATTAAATTAATATAATAAATATAACTTAAAATGATTAATACTATACAATATATAGAAATCACTTTTTATTTTTTTATTCAACTTATAAATAATTTCATTATTGATTAAATTTGTAAAAGTATAAAAAAAAAGTGAATTTCTGTTTATTTAAAAAAATGTTAATTCAAGGCGAACAAAATATTAATATTTATTATGTGCAATTGTTTATTTACATACATATTAATAAAAAAGAATGTGAACAGAAATAATCAAATAAAACTTAAAGATCAAAAAATGATTCTTAGTTATAACATTAAAAACCATAGTGTAAAATTAAACAATATTACAATTATTGCCCAGTCAAAATTAAAATTATCTTATATTAATAAACTAAATTAAAGAAGAAATAATTGAAGTTCTTGAATCTATAACAAATTAGTTAAAACATATACAATAGATTAGTAAGTTAATAAATATTAAAATCGTAGAAATAATCTGAGAAAAAGTATATACTTTACCTGTTGTTCTTTTTCTAGTTGCTCAGTAAGTAAGTTATTAGATAAACTTATAAAACGTTCTCTTAAATTTATATTTTCAATATTTGCAATTTCCAAATCTTGTTGTTTTTTACGTTCTTTAAGTTCTTCAATTTCTTGTTGTAACTGATCAATTTTATGTTTTATGTCATCTAAAACAAATTCAAAATTAGATAATTATAATACACATATATTTGAAATTTATTAACTTATTTAGTAACTTACCTGCAGACACATTTCCAGCTTCTAATGGAATCAATGTTGATAAAACAGGTGTATCACCGAGTTTACTTTCATCACTAAGCTCTAATTCAGACTTAAGATCCTCGCCTATATCATCTCTATAACCCATACTTTCATCAAACGTTGAATCTATTCCTTCTTCTTTTTTTATTTCATGATGAGAATTATCATCAGAAATAAACATTTCTTTGGTAAATTCTGTAACAAGCTTTTGGGTTCCAGAAATCGAAGGTTTTTCCTCCTAAATTATAAATTATTATTACATATTGCCAGCACAATTTATTTTTAGAAAATCAAAAACTTTTAAAATTTAAAATATTAACAAAATCATCAAAATTATGAAAATGTACAAATTATATTGTAGTTATAAATTATAAAATGTTCAATTTTTATAAGTAACGTTTGAAAATTTAAAACAAAATAATAGTTCATACCGTAACCAAAAAATCTAAAAAATATATAAACACAATTTTTTTTTATAGATATTTTAAGTTTAAATTTGGATAAATTAGATAGGAATTTAAATGAAGAATAATAGTTTAATATGTAATTTAAAAATATTATTTTCGAGTACTTGAGACATTTAAATCATATTGTTATATTTTAATTACATAATAAGGTTTTTAAATTCAATTTTTTGTTTGCAAAAATGAAGTTAATACATTTATTACAGTGACTCATGTTAACACCTACTGAACAGCAGAGAGCTATCCACTTTCCCACATTTTTATTCTTACCAAATAAATCTAATTTTATAACAGAAAGTAGACACTACTCTTAGAGTTAATGATTACCATTTTTACTGCTTAAAGAGAATAACACAGTTTTGTTTTTAAAAAAACACATTATTGCAAGCAGAAATGTTATTGATTCGCTCAGAGTATGAAATAAATATATCTTTAATATTTTTCAACTTTATTGTTATTTATAACGACTCATGAGGAACCTTGTATTAAAATTTAAAACTTTTTGACCCAACAAAAAAATTTTTATTGACCTTTATAAAAAAAAAAATCAAAAATATCTCATGCCTATAAATAGCTTAAAAGAAAGTCAAAATATTTTGAAAACTTTAAGTGTAGAAAATGTTAAAATAAACATTTGAAACAACTTCAAGTATTTATAATATATACAAGGTTTTTGAAAAAATTAAATAAACATAACTACTATTAAAATAAATTAATTTTATAGTAGGCAAAATAAATTATAAAATATCCATAGAATAATGGTTGACTAATCATATACAGACTCCGCTCAGAATTCTTTTTAATATGCAATGATTAATCATTAAATTCAAATTTATTACATCCACTACAGTGTCTCACACGATAACTAAAAACACTGAAAATTACTATATATACAGACATACAGTAAAGCAACTCCCTCAATCCTCAGTGTTAATAATAATTTAATTGAAACATTTACCATTAATGAATTAGTATCAGAGAAACGACTATCGTCATTACTCATATCTTCATCCATATCTATTATATTTATATTACCAGCTTCTTCGTCTGAATCACTTAGAGCTTCACCAAATATATCTCTTTCCGCTAAAAGAAAAAAATATATAAATAAACAATAACATGAAGCTTAAAAATAAAGTAAATAAATTTACTACTCTAAGAATAAAAGAAATCCAAAAAGTAATGATGTAAATTAAATATAATTAAAACTATAAACAATACCAATGTCTTGCTTTAGATCATTATGCATTTCACCTTGCATAAAAGGTTCTTCTTTAATTTTTCTATTGTTTTGAACCTCTGTTTCTGATACTACTTCCCATTTTACACTAAGAGCTTCACTATCACTTTTTAAAAGATATTTAACCTACAATATAATAATGCACTTAACAATATATAAAACAACTTATAAATAACAATTAATAAAGTAAAACCTCTTTTTCAATTTCTGGAGCTTCAACATATTTTTTTCTAAGGGTTTTGCGAAATCTTCGTTTTCGTACATTTTTTAATGGTGGCGTTACACCATGTGGCCACAAATATTTTTTATCAACTTTATTAGGTTCTTTTTTTTTAAAAACTTTTGTTTTATCATCTTCGTCAGACAGTAAAAATTCTTCATTTTCTTTGCATATAATCATCTGAGAAAATAATTATGTTAGTTTAACATAAAATAATAAATAGGCAATAAATAAATGACTATAACAAAATATTGAATACATTTTTAATTAAGACAAACCACATTTATTAACTAGATATATTTTCCTAAATTTATAATTTGTATTCAATATGCTTATAGTAGATTATTATTAATACACAAATACTTAAAAAATATATATACAAACTACAACTAGTACAAATTCTTTCTTAAAGTCTAGTTTTTCAAATTTTTCACAACCATAAGGAGTCGCCAAATAAATTTAACAAATTAAAATGTATCCTTTGAAACTGATAATGTTATTCTTTTTACCTGACATATATCTGCAGTTTTATACACAGTCTTGTTGTCAATTGTTTTTTGTCCTTCAATAATAGTGGGTAAGTCAACAACCTATCACACAGACAAAAAAAAATGTATAACACAAAATATAGCTTCTAATATGTAAACATTTAACAAATGGATTAAAACACTTTCCTTTGCCATTCAACATAGATAATAATAAAATAAATGTTGTAATATATTAATTATTTTATTAAGTAAATGAAGAAACCTTTGCAAATAGATGATGATTGCCAATGACAACTTCACCTCTGCGAATATCATTCTCTAATTTTATACTGAGTTGTTCTTTGGCATCTTTTTTTATTAACTCTCTTAACACAGCAGCAGCTTCCTAAAAACAACATTTTAATAAAATTTTATAATTAACATCATATTTAAAACAAAATATGATATTGTAATTTAGTAAACGTAAAACTAAAGCATTATTAAACTAATATTTCTATGTAAAAAGGAATGTTATAAACATTTTTACACATATTTATTTCAAGTATTATCTGGCCAATATTTATTAAAATTAACATAATCAAATGATGCAAATTTGAATATGTATTACCGATGGAACTCTTAAAATAACTTCTGTTTCTAATTCAATAGTTTGATCTGACTTTTGTTCCATCTTTGGTGTTTTTGAAGCTTTACTAATGCACGAATTCACTATATAAATACAAGTTATAAATAGACGCTAAAGCCTAATAATAATATTTATTAACTTTCTATACTATTAATTTATGTTTTAGTATGAACCACATATTTAAGATATACTAAGATATTAATATATTATTTTTTAAAATATAGTACGAATTGAAAATTGAAAAATACATAAGTAAATTATGATAGTATTATCATTAAACTCTATAGCCTGAATGCATAGAGATATAAAACTACTAGATAGCCAAATAGTCCTTATCAACGAGTTTTTTTTCTATTTGTCGTGTGGGTAATGTTTACATTATACTTCTGTGATAACTGGAGTTATAGGTTGTTAGAACTTTCAATAAATTTTAAATCTTGGGATTGTGGGCTTTGGCAGTTTGGCAGTGGACTGATGACTGTACATTTCTTCAATTTTGTTTGTATTTTGCTATAAATATTATTTATATGTTTTCAGTATTTAATATAACAAATATATACAAAAGGCAATAAGGTATAACCATAGTGATGTCTTGTTTTGCGTTTTGGTGTTAAAACCCAAGCCAAGCAACGTAATAATCTTAGTTTTTTTTTTTTTGTAAGTTTGAATATCAATTTTTTTATCAAAGCATACATTTTCAACAATGTAGTTTAATATATATCGGTACATAAGTTATCATAATTCATAATAATTAAAAATTGAACTTTTCAGTTTCTTGTAGATTTCCAAGAGATCCTATATTACATGATCTATGGGTTAAAGCAATTGCTGGAAAGGGGTTTACTCCTAGCAAATATAGTGGATTATGTAGTGTTCATTTTGAAAAAAAAAAGATTATTATGTAAATCCTGGTGACAGTTATTTACCCAAATTAAAATCAGATGCAGTTCCTTTAAAACTACTTACTTATCCTTCCAATAATATATATGAGTCTAAAGTTAAAGTATCAAAGCCAGAATGTCACATTAAAACATCAATGGTAAATGATATTGTACCCTTACCATCTTGTAGCCGTGATTTATTCAGTGTTAAAACAGACAATAATACACAATTTAAAATACTCATTGCAGAACAAGAAACAACTTTAAAAGAAATTCCTTTATTTCCCATATTTATTACACCTTCAAAAAAAATTAGAAAGGAAGTAGTTGTATTTCTTCTCCGCGATTAAAAAAGTCCTTCAAAAATAAGTCTTAAGAAAAAAATAAAATAACTTCAGCAAAAAGTAAGAAGACAAAACATTAAAATAAATAATCTAAAAGATTTCTTAAATGATTTAAAAAATAAAAATTTCATTGATAGAGAAAACGAAAATAACCTTATAGACAAATTTGATAAAGTTTCTAATGATATGTAAAAAATATGATGAAGAATAAAAATAGAAATGCAATGGGATGTAGATATTCTAAAAAAAATAAAAGAATTTGCTCTAACTTTTAAGTTATTATTCGCGAAAAGCTTATTCTTATGCTCAATATGTACATAATATTGCTTGCTTTTTTTTTTTGTATTAAATACAGTTGTGTATTTTTCATCATTTAAAGTAAACATAAATATAACAAAAAATTAAACCTGTAACTAAAAGTTTAGCTTTAAATGCACAAAATAATTAATACAATTTGCAAATAATATGTATAATATTTAAATAATTACATATACATATATTAATTTTTAAACACAAAAATTAATTAAGCTTGGAATTTAATGCTTTTTTAGGCTTGCTTCATTATAATTATTTTATATGTGTACTGTTTGATCTTATCTTCTACTTTCTTTTAATTATAGTAAAATTTTATATCTTCCCCATGAGAAATCTATACGAAATTAGACTTCTTTCATTAATGCAAAACCTGGATTTTAAGTGAAGTATTAAATGCTCTTAAGTCTTTGGCTCCTGAGGACAAAAATTACAATATTATATTTAACGCCATGTCAATTAAAAAACAAATAATTTGAGATTTGAAGCTAAACAGGTCTGTGGATAATTGTGATTATAGAAATTTTTTGGATATTGAAGGAACAAAGACAGTGGCTACTGAAGTATTAATATTCATGGTAATTAGTCTAAATGGGAAATAGCAACTTCCTATAGGATATTTTTTACAAGACAAAGTAAATGCTGTTACTCAAGCAGAACTTCTCAAATCTGCACTAGTTTTGAAATATAATTCAGATTTAAGAATTTTGAGTGTTAAATGTGATGGAGCAACAACAAATTTTTCTACATGAAAATTTTAGGTTGTGTATTTGGAGTTTCTTATGATGAAATAATATGTTCATTTAAGCATCCTGCAAATAATGCTTTACAAGTTAATTTTGTACCAGATGTTTGCCACATGCTGAAATTGGCAAGAAATACATTAGGAAATTGTAAAACTTTATGAGTCCAGTTCTAGTTTTATGTGGGACTATATATCTAAACTCTATAGTGTACAAAAAGAATTAACACTTAAGTTTGGTAATACATTAAGTAAAACACATATTGATTGGATGAATAACAAAATAAAAGTGTGTTTTGCAGCTCATATTCTTAGTGCATTAATATTAGATACTTTAGATTTTTTACAAAGTAATGAAGTAGAAGTAATCCAGAGTTTTCTAATGTTTAAGCAATAGCAGAATATTGTCGGGTTTTTGACAGAATTTTTGACTTTTTAAACTCAAAAAGCTCATTTTCTAAGGGACTTAAGTCTCCAATGTTTTATAATAATATTGATATTTTAAAATCAATAATCATTCCTCTAGTAAATTATTTATTTTCACTTAGAATAAAAGGTAACTTCTTATATAAAGCTGTTCAAAAAACATTTATTGTAGGATTTTCTGTTGCTATCAAATCAATGTTTTCTATCATAGATGTTATTTTTAAAAAAAATACCTAGTTTTAAATATATTTTAACCTACAAATTTTTTCAGGACCATTTGGAATTGTTATTTGCTCATACAAGACAGTTATGGATCAAATAACAATCCAAATGTGATCCAATTAAAAATTGCCATTAAACAAATTTTATTAAAAAATACCTTTAAATGCAGATCCAATAGTAACTGCAATACTTTTGATGATAATGTTTTTGGTTCTGTATTAGAGCTTAAATGGAATAAAAAAAAATATATTATTGAAAACAATACAGATATTAATGATAAAATGATAAATAGATCTATTCTTTTAAATAATACAAATTCTTACTACCAAGATGCAAAAAAATATTATTTACTATATTACAAGTTACATTATTAGAAAAATAGTTTTATCTATAAACTGTGAAAATTGTATACAATCTCTTATAAAAAGTCACAGAACATAATTATAGTCAAACTTTTTCTCATTCTAAATATTTAAATTTTAAAAATAAAGGTGGTCTTGTATGTCCATCAGAAAGTTTATTTAAAGTTATATATGAAGCAGAAAAAATACTTTTTACATTGACTGACAATTTTAAAAATCTGCATATAAAGAATTTGGATAAAAAAAAATGATACTTTATAACATTAATAAATGTACAACAAATCCATCTTTATTTAGTGATTTAAATTGTGAAAATTGTGAATTTTTAGAAAGAACCCATAGAATTTGTTTGATTTCTTTTTTACCAAAAAATCATTTGAGTGTGACTAAAATCATTTGGTAAAATGTACTCTTGTGATATTCTAAATCCAGTTAGCAAACGTCATAAATTGACAAAACAAATATTATTTACCAATCAATAAGTTTTAAAAAAGTAAAAAATTTTAATATTTTAGTTGTATTATTTTATTTTTATAATAATAATTTTACAGTTTATTTATAGTATTTACAATACTTTCAACTTACAAGTTCTAAACATTTTGTTTTTTATGAATCTTTAATCATATTTTGTAAATTATATTATTCATTTATAATACCAATTTAGTATACAGGTGGAACATTTATTATTTTATATTTTTATATTATAAAGTACATAATTCACAATAATATGTGATAACAGATGTAAACAAACCCCACACAGCATATGGCGCCCAACTTCAATGTAATACGGCTGTATAGGAAATTGGTCATCTATTTTATAGTAGTTTTATATTTCAATGCATAAATGAATGACTATATTTAGTGATTAGAGAGATTATAGAGATCTAACTATTCTACCTACAATAAATTCTTTTATCTTCGTGCTCTGTTAAATTAATATAAATTCACAGCACAGACCACAATTAAAGGTAGAGGCACGGTCTAAGATGCAAAATATTTATGTTATATTATACAAAATATAGATCAAGTTATGTATAGAGTCTTATAATATCACTAAATATTTGTATCTTTAATCCATCGAGGTATATAAACTACAACTATAGTTTAAATACCTCGATGCTTTTAACGATGGTATTTTGACGGTTGTCATTTTGCCGAGTATCCTTGACATATTTTTAGTCTCTTTGATTAAATTGTTATCAGTTAACCGCCATAAAAATTATAAAATCCTATTATATAAAGTGAAAAGTGCCAAGTGGAAGATTTAAGTTCAACGTGTCTTGCAAATTGCTGCAGATTGCAGTTCACAGGTCCACTTGGCAGTTGCCTTGTGGTTTCTGCTTTGTGTCTTGTCTTGTGTGTAATTAGTTGTTCAGACGGTACATTTGTGCATTTTCTCAAGTTTTTTGGTAATTGTTTTATACATTATACAGGTATTTTTTTAAAAATATTTCTTTCTACATTTTTACTTAGTAATAATGTCTGACTTTGATTCTGTAACTACAATGCTTAAAAAATGTGAACAAGAACATATTATTAAATTTTGGAACAGACTTAATGAAAAAGAAAAGGATATTCTGTTGGAAGATATCCATGAACTCAACATTCCTGAAGTTGTTAAAATGTTTGAAAAAACTACAGAAAATATGAATGCCAATCAACAAAAATTGGATAATAGAATGAATCCTATACCTTCTGAATTATTTGGTGCTGTGAATCGTAGTCCTAAAGAACTTTTGATTAAATATGAACAAATTGGACTTGAGCAGATATCTCAAGGTAGAGTTGGAGTCTTATTAATGGCTGGTGGGCAAGGTACAAGGCTTGGAGTTGACTACCCTAAAGGTATGTATGACATCGGTTTGCCTTCTCATAAATCGTTGTATCGTATACAAGGGGAACGTATTCGCTGTCTGATTAGGTTAGCAAATAAAGAATTTGGATGCAGTAAAGGTTTACCTTGGTTTATAATGACTAGTGAACATACTATGGAACCTACTCGTAAATACTTCAAGGAAAATAATTATTTTGGACTTGATGAAAAAAAAATTGTATTTTTTGAACAATTTATGTTGCCAGCATTTACATTTGATGGCAAAATCATTATGGAAGGTATAAATAAAATCTCAAAATCTCCCGATGGTAATGGTGGTATATATAAAGCTTTATGTGAACGTAATATACTAGATGAGATTAAAAGGCTTGGTGTTGAATACCTTCATGCTCATAGTGTAGATAATATATTAGTGAAAGTAGCAGATCCAATATTTATTGGGTACTGCATAACAAAGAATGCTGAATGTGGGGCAAAAGTTATAGAAAAAGCATATCCTTCTGAGCCACTAGGTGTTATATGTGAAGTTGATGGAAAATTTCAAGTTGTTGAATATAGTGAAATCACTGAAAATACAGCTGAAAAAAGAAATCCAGATGGTCGTTTAACATTTAATGCTGGTAATATTTGCAACCATTTTTTTACAACAGATTTTTTAAACAATGTTGCACATAAATATAATAATAAATTAAAATTACATGTGGCTAAAAAAAAAATATCTTATGTGAATGATGATGGCATTGTATGCAAACCAGAAGAACTAAATGGTATAAAAATGGAGAAATTTATATTTGATGTGTTTGAATTTTGTAATCGTCTTGCTGTTTGGGAAGTAAAAAGAGATGAAGAATTTAGTGCTTTAAAGAATGCAGATGTGCCCAATGGTAAAGATAACCCTAAAACTGCATGCTTAGATGTCTTTTCACTTCATAGAAAATTTGTTGAAAAATCTGGAGGAAAATTTATAGCAGAAAACATTGAATGTGAGATTTCACCTCTATTATCTTATGCAGGTGAAAATCTTAAGCACTTGGTTGATGGTAAAATTTTCAATTCTTTACTAGAATTAAAATCTATTGAAGAAATATCTAATAATAATAGTTTTAATGTAAATTAAATGTTTGTTTTGTTCATACCCTAAGTGGGGGTATTCCTAATTAAATTTACTTTACGATTGATTTAATTGGGTAGGTATCAGTTTTCTAAATTTATAACTGAGAAACATTTAAAAAATATGTGGTTGTAATTATTAAACAAAAATTGCCTAACTTTTATATATTAGTTGTATAAGTTATTATTAAGTTTTCAAATTATTGTGATAAATTTCAAATATTCTATTAATACTTATATTTTATAACTGTTTTTATATAGGTAGCTAAATTACGAAAAATATGTAAACAAATTGTTCTCATTATTTTTTAATAATATAATATATTTTTATACATTTTAAATTTTTTATTTTAATATAAAAAAAAATTATACATTAGTTATGAGTTAGTACTGATAATATTGTACTTACAATTTTAAAATACTTATTTAAATGCTTTTGTATTATATAAATGTTTTATCTGTAAAGTCTACATTATTGTTATTTTTTAAAAGATTACAATTATTAGTATATAAATTATTTTTTATTCTTAATAATAATAATAATATCATATAATCTTGTCAAAATAGAAAATAATTTAAATTATTGTAAAATAAATAGTACTTGTTATATAACTTTGCTATCTTTATAATCAATAGAATAAAGTACAAATAATGTTAAACATTCATTATATCAAAAAGTAAAGACTTTTTTCAATTCTTTTTTTTATCCTTATAATATTTAAAGTATTTTACTTTCTTGAACTATTCCATTCCGCTAATCAAAACTTTAAATATTTATAACTCAAACATTACTAGTCCCATATTTGTTTTTTATGTATCAAAATGAGCAGAAAAATATTGTGCTTTGAAATATGAAATTAAAACTGTTATAATTCAAGAAAGTAAAATACTTTAAAAATGATGAGGATAGAAATAATAAAAATAAATAAATGTCTTTGAAAAATTATATTTTTTGTTATAATGAATGTTTTATGTTAAATTAATTTACCCTGTATTATATTAAATGTTCAATTATAATAATTGTAGAGCCATGAAAAATGAAAACCAGCTCTCAAAAAAAAAAAACAATTATAGAACTACTTTCACTTTAGTAAAATTTTAAAATCATTATGCCAGTCTCCTCAAAAAAATTGACAAATGAAAATTTTAACAAGTTGAAGAAGTAAATAATTTCATTGTATTAGGTAATGCAGTACAAAATTATGTAAAATATGTTACACAACATAATAATACAAGCTTGGTATAAAACTTGTTTTAAATCTAAATTACTTTCTATATTATTACAACAAGTATATTAGCATATATTTTAAAATATTAATAATTTATAAATACTGTAATTTGTTATTTATTACAAACAAAATTTTTTACTTAAATCAGTATATAAACCTAATTTAATATAACTTATGATTGTTTTCTTCCTTATTATTACAATATTAATGTTATACATTTAATTAACTAAACAGGGTGAAAACTAAATACTAAAGGGAGTAATGTATCAAAATTAACTAATAAGGTTTTGATTACTCAGACAACTTACCGATGTACAAACTAAAAGTTTAATAAAAAAATTATAAACCTATTAAGTAATAAATAATAAAAGCCTGTATTCAAAACCCCATCTGTGTATTTTTCCTTTAATTATTTTATTACAACTTTCTTGTATGCAAGCCTGGTGTAGGCATGTGAGCTACCAAGAAAGTCTCAGTAAGCTGGTTGAGTCGTCATAATTTTATTTTTATATGGTAATGAGAAATTAGTACAAACATTAGTAGAAAATATAATTGAAACAAATTATTAAATCCTACTATTACTATCACCATAATTGTAGCTGTAATCAAACATTGGGAATCCAAAAACTCAGTAGACTGATACCTTGTCTATCCGGCCCTATTTAGATGACCACCAATAGTCTATGACCATATCATAATAAATATGTAATGCCATTAAAAAATGTAATATTAAAATTTGTGTTATGCAATTAAACAGCAACAACACCTCAAAAACCAATAATTTATTAGCTACTTTTCAATACACAATCTAAGTGAATGTACAACCATATTTTTTAAATATTAACTTTCACTTTTAATATCATTTTTAAAAAGGGGGAAAGTAGATAACTGCTCTACTGTACAGTAAGTGTGCTTTGAGGGAGTATACCTCGTCATTGAGTAAGTCACTATAATGTTAATGTTATATTTGAATTCAATGATAAATCATTGCATATTTCTGGGCCAAATACAGTCTGCCTATATTACTGAGTATAATTAATTAATTTATAGAAAAAAAATCAAAAACTTTCTAATTTTTTGGTAAAAGTTATCAAACATTCCTGTTTATTTTCCTAATTATTTTTAAAAATACTTTGAATTTTCTATTTTGATCTCTCAAAAGTACCAACTAGATCCAATCTGTTGAAACCTCCACCAACATTGATCAGAATATTTTTACCAAAAAAATGCCTTCACAAAAATAAAAAACATCTAATTTTATATTTTTATACAAAAATGTAATACTTTTATTAAATAAAAATTAAAGTATTTTAAATACTATTAAAATTGATTTATATAAAAATTAAAATCATCAATAATTATGTAGTAACTTTCATTAGTTCTAAAATAAATTTCATACTTTCACAGATGTCACTTAATGCTCTGTGTCCAATTAATACTGTATAATGTAGACAATAATCTATTTCTTTATCTTTTTCTTTAGATGCTTTAAGGCACATTTGGCTGCCGTGCATTTAGCAATTCTATAATTACGACCAATACCTTTAAATTCTCCTTTTCCAAATATTTCAACTACAACCCGGACTCGTCGACCATCTGCCAGCTTTTCAGGTTTACTAGTAATAATATAAAAAAATTCATGTTTTATAATAATCAATATGCTAAGAACTTAACATATTTTTTGTTTATCGGGTAATATACATGTACTCAACTATAAACAAAAACAAAGTTTTTTTTATAACGCAATTTAGCTTGATCTGTGTTTCTAAAATATTTTTAAATCAAATGCTATTCAACTCTAATTTGCATCAAGATAAAATATATTTTATAAATAAGTAACAATAATTTCATCAATACTTTTGAATTTAAATAATAAATACTTTATGCTGAAAATAAAAAACATCAACTTAATATAATAAAATCCATGCAATTGTACATTAGTACTAAAAATAGAAAATTTTATGAATGAGAAGACAAAAAAAATTGTTTATGCTCTAATGCTATCAAAATTAAATCCCACTAATAAAGTATTTTGAGTTGACCCAAATTTTTGTCATATACATAATACTATTATATGATCGAAATAAATGGTCCAAATGACGCACAATATGCACGTTATAAATCATTTTTTCCCACAAAAAAAATCTTTAATAATATTTTTGAAATATTACTTACCTGAATTTAGCAGTTTCTGGTTCTAATTCTAGAAGCTCTCTGATAGGAGATTTTGGTACATTTTTACTAAATTGTTCTATAACATAAATATATTGCAAGTGTTTATTTATAGAAGTAAAAATAAGTAATATAATAAATAGCACCTAGTTATTAGTTATTATAGTAACTGATTCTATAACAATATATTTAAAACTGATCTTATGGTAGATAAATAATAGGTATTCATTTCTTTTTTAGAGTCCATATTTTTTAATATTAGATACATGTATGACATCCCACGCAATACTCAGATTTCTAATAGTTTTGAGGTAATAACTTAATATGTCCCACTTAAAGAATTAGTCTTATAATATTTAAGTATACTTAGTAATAATACTAGGTTTTTTACAGCTATACTAACATAGTTTAAAATTTTTGAAGCAATTACTTAAAAAAAAAAATTATTTAAGTACTTATAATATGTTATCTTACCCATTTCATTTTCCATTATTTTATGATAAACTTTCCATACTGTATCTAATGACATATTACTATCCAAATAAATTGCCCCTGCAACCGATTCAAATACATCACCAAGGGCTTTTGGTACCTCAACATCTTCAGCTTCTTCACAGTCATCTTCTCCCAAGAAATAAAACTAAAAATTGTTTTAAAAGTTTAGACATTATAAAAAGATGTTAGAAACTTAACTCCTAGCACTCAAAATTAAGTTAATCTAGCATTATATTATTTAAGAGCAATGACAAATCAATGAAATTACAAAAAATGATTTTGAATGGAGATTCAGTGTTTATAAAAACTGATTATTGAAAATAATTGAATATAATATTAGTAACATTGTATTCAAATTATAAAGGCTTAATACTTGAACTACAATAACACTATTTTAAAAAATCCATGTAATTTAAACTTTAAATAATTACTTTAAAATGTAATATTCTATCAATTATAAAATATTTATAGATGCAATAGGAACCTCTTTTTGAAGCACAATTTTTATCATTTAATATGCATCATAAAGAAAAAATAATATTAAAAATATGTTTGAATAATAATTAGATACCTCTTCATCAATAGTATGACCATTCTCTTCTTGTATGGTAACAAATCTACAAACAACTTCAGATAAACCAGGAGATAGATGTTTGAAATACTTATGAAAACCATTTCTAACAGCTAGGGACGCAAAAATTGTATTATTCACTAGAGCTGAACGAAGATCCGTCAAAGCTCCAGGTGAATGTTGTCTTTTGTCTTCATACAAATGTCGTGTAATTAAATAATCTAAAATTTTAAATTAACGTCAGGAATAAAAACAATTATCATATTTTTATTTATTTACCCAAAACTGCATCACCCAGAAATTCCAATCGTTGGTAACAATCGGTTAACCGATTGGGATAATAAGAAGCATGAGTCATTGCTTGTAATAGATAACTACGATCTCGGAAACAGTATCCTAAATGCTGTTCAAAAGTTTCAAATCCATCCATTAACTTTGTTAATTCACCTTCAGGATCGTGAACATTACGTAGAAGTGGAGAAGATGGTGGTTTGAGATAACCTAATTTTGAATCATCAAGTGTAGGTAATACTTTTATTCCTAGCCAAGACATAAATAGTAATGCTCCACGAGCACCACAAGATATCAAATAAGCACCTATAGAAGAAAAAATTTTAGGAAAAAGTTGATAATTAATAATTATATTTACTATACCAATTAAAGCTTCTACACAGTCGGCAATACTTTTATCAGGAATACTATGTTGAGTAACGAGATTGTAAGGCACAAATAAAGGGGTATTTTCTATGTCCTCATTTGAGAAACCAACTTTGAATTGTTGGATAACTTCTTCAATTTCTTTATCTGTAGGATCCTTAAATGTGGGAAGCGTTATCATATTCCACAAGTTTGTAGGTATACTAGCATTAATAAGAGCTTTTTCTAATTTATGCGGAACAAAATAACAAGGTGGTAGCCAATTATCATGAGGCTCAAATTTTGTAGATATCATACGTTCGCCAAACATTTTTAGTTTACCAAGACGATACAAATTCAAATTACTAACTTGTTTTGATCTAAGATGGCTCAATTTTCCTTCATGAACATTATCATGGGTACAGTATAAGTAAGCGGTAATGGCATATTTTAAAAATGAATCTCCAATTGTTTCTAAACGTTCCAAATTAATTCCATCATTTGCATTTGACATAGTTAATGCTTGAAGTAAAACACTAGGACTTGGTCCTGGATGATCGTTTAAATCTGGTTGAAAATCAAAACTAAATGTTTCAGTTTGTACACTATGATTTTTATTAATACTATCAATTGTTCTATTATTGATGTATTTTACACTTGTAATACATTTTTTATCTTTAGGCACAAATAAAGTATTATTTGATAAAATATTGACATCTGAAAGTCCATAACCTGTGTCTGAATTTAATTCCCATGGCAATTTTAATAAAGATGAGCTATCAATATTAGTGTTACTTTTTACTTCTCGATTTATAATAATTTCATCATTTTTTTTGTAATATAAATTTATAATTTCTTCATCTAGTTGATTAGAATTATATTCAGTTACAGAATGATGATTATCATTCCAAATCCATGAATGAGCAGTTTCATTGTTTTTAAAAAATAATAATTTATTTGTTTTGGTATCATTTTCATCCACAGCTTCAGCTAAATAAGTATTTCGAAATTCTATACGTAAACCATTAGAGTGTAAACCATCAACCTGAATTCCATCATCTGAATCAATATCACTGAATGTGCTTGATTCATTATCACTTTGAACCATCCAACTAGTTGGAGATGAATATCTTACTTTTGTTGTATCATCAATATTATTCATTGCAAAGTCAGCCATATCATTAGACCATGTTCCTATATCCATCCAATTTGGGTCATCTGACTTATCTATATTTTCTTCTTTTACTTCTTCATTTACAAATTGTTTAACAGTTTCAACTGGTTCAACAACTTTTATAAAACTATTTTCTTTTTGTTCTTTTCTTTTTATTAACACATCTTTCATGGTCCAACCAAAATCTAAAGGCTCCCAGATGTGATCTATAAAATTAAAAAAAAAATTAGTACAGAGAAAATATCTTGTATTTGTATGGTCTTATACCAAAACTTAAGTTAACCAATCCTAAAGATATATCCTTGGCAACAATAGTACGAATTTCATCAGCTAACAATAAAGCATTAATGCGATACAATATACATGGTAAAGAAACGGCTTTACGCCACATTGATGCTGGAAATAAATGTACATTACAAAGTTCTGGAACAAGAATTTGTTTTTGACTTAAATTATCTCGTTTAGCTCTTTTAGTTGCATCACTGCTTGTAGGTAAAATTACACCTTTACGATTCATGTACCTAAAAATGTTAATAGTATAAAAGAGATTTAATAATTTACGTAAAACTAGCAAACCTTGGTGTAAGAAAATTTAGTCTTGCTGAAGTATGATCCACGTCTAAAAGAGGTTGTTCAAGATTTTGGATTTTTAAACCATATTTGAGATAATAGTAATCTTCAAATGTTTTATAGTTTTCTATTGAGCCAGGAAATGGTGATTTTGGATTAAGATGTGTACAAATCTCTGCTACATAGAAATACTTAACAGAAAAATAAAATAAGTAAATGTTAAATTATTAAACATTTTATGATAATACCTGGGGTTGTTCTTGATTTCTATACCAAGGTGTAACAACAGCATCTTTTAAAACTTCAATATCAGGTTGAAAATTTATTCTATCTTCATTAGTTATAATACTTAATTTATTATCTCTACATTTGTGCATATTATCTAGGAAATTCCAATCAATATCTATTGATCCACTTGCATCTATAATAAATCAAACACATTTTAATAATTTTATCACCATCAACAGCTTGATTTATACGACCTCTAAGACTTGGCACAATATAATAACAATTGTGAGTAGTTGTTGGATCAAATGCCACATGACATTTCTGCAAACGTAGTACATTTGTGAATGTATAATTTAAAAATGTGGCTATATTATCCAATTGATGTTGTGTTAGAAACATATCTATTTTAATTAGCTTTAGACTCACATATACTTCACCACATCGAGTATATATAGGGAATGGCGGAATCTAAATAATAATTTGATTTCCAAGTTAACTTTTAACACAAATCTAATATATACAGCAAGTCCTTATTTAACATTGTTTTGCTATTACACCATATAATTTTAAATTACTTGTGTTCCACTTAACACTAAATAAATAGGTTTGTTTAGTATCACTACAAATCACTTAGATGTTTTA